>VDFB02180570.1:0-12505 GCA_007258455.2 Sequoia sempervirens
TTTAAAGGGTTTTTGAAGAACATATTGAAGAAGCTACAGTCCATATTTTATAAGAATTGGAGTAGAATTAAGTGAATTATTGCAGAATTAGGGTTTCTACACTATTTTTTTGGAACCTACATATCTCACACATCTTGTTGAATTGGAGTCTGATTTTTATTGGGTTTTTAAGACATAATAAAGGAGATTACAGTAAAAATTTGAGAGAGTTTAAGTTTCATTTGTGTGATTTATTTCAACATTAGTGGTTTCCATCACGCCGAGGCCTGGAACAAGGGGTAAAAAGAATGTCACTCTGGGGAAGACTCCTGATAAGGATGGTGAAACAATCGAGGATATTACTCATAATGAGGAAATCAATAAGGTCAAAGAAGATATTTCCTCAATTAAGATGGATATGTGTGACCTAAGAGGAGATATATCAGACATATGAAACATGTTAAGCACCTACATGGCTGAATCAAGAAAGGAGTTCTCAAGCGGCCAAGGTGAAAATTCTAGGTCAGCTACTACTGACACAAGCTTTAGTACTCCTATGGGATCTAGAAATTTATTTCCAAAGGTGGATATGCGCAAGTTCGATGGTAAGGATCCTCTAACATGGATAAACCAAATGGAGAATTTTTTTGAAGTACACCAAATCCCAAATGGACAAAAGGTCATGATGGCTTCCTTATATCTAGAACTAGATCAATTCATTTGGTATCATTGGCTTTGCACTCATCAAAGTAAAAAGGGGCTCACCATCTCATGGTCAATTTTTAAAGAGGAACTCCAAGCACAATATAGCAATAGTGTCACAGACAACTTCTTCAGCCAACTAGCTAAACTTCAACAAACAGGATCAGTTAAGGATTATATTCAACAATTCCAAAATCTATCCTTAAGGGTGGATACAATTACGGAGGAAAACTTGAATGACTTATTCTTGGGTGGTCTCAAGGATCACATTCAATATGAGGTACGCATGTTTAGCCCTAGTTCCATAAATAAGTCTTTTATCTTAGCACACAGGGTAGAGGAGAAGTATTTGATTCTTAAGAAGCAAGGGGCTAATGTGACAAGAGAGAAAGGATATTCAACACAACCTACTAAGTTGACTCCACAACAAATTGAGGAAAAAAGAGAAAAAGGCATGTGTTTCAATTGTGATAGCAAATACAGTCGAGGACATACTAGAAGATGAAAGGGAGGACATACTAGAAGATGAAGAAATTGTTTTATATTGAAGGTCCCAATGAGGAAGAAGAGGAGGAACCCATACTAGAAGATGAAAGGGAGTCAAATGAGTAATCACATGATTCTCAACCAATAATTTCTTGTCATGCACTCGAGGTTTGTCTCCTAAAACTCTCAAGGTGGTGGGGTTCCTAAAACAAAGGTATGAGTGTTGATTGACTTAGAGTAGTACTCATAATTTCATCAACAAAGTTCTTCTTTCGTCCTAAGTGTTTCATATATCCAGCTCGGTTCAAGTTTGATTGCGGATGGTGGGTACAATTGGTTGTTTAGGGAAGTGTCATAGCATTAAATTATCCATGGGAGATTATCAACTTGATACCCCAATGTATGTGATATCCATGGGTGCAACAGATATTGTTTTGGGAGTACAATGGCTTACTACATTAGGAACAATTGAGATGAACTTCCAAGAACTATACATGAGATTTCAATCAGAAGGAAGGCTAGAAGAGCTAAGGGGGTTGAAGGAAAAATCTTCACAAATGGTAAGCTCTCATCAAATGCAAAAGTTGCTTAAGAAAGGAATGGATGGATTTGTGGCCCAACTATGTTCATTAGAATTCTCTCAAACTAATACTCCTACTCATCCAGATTTGCAAGCTATAATTGATCGTCACTCAGATGTTCTTGGAGATATTCCTAAAGGACTTCCTCCTAAGAGGGATCATGATCATGCCATACAGTTAGTCCCAGGGAGCCAACCACCGAACATCAGGCCTTACAGGTATCCACACATACAAAAGAGTGAGATAGAAAACATTGTTGAAGAGATGCTAGAGGCAGGAATCATCAAGCATGGCCAAAGTGCTTACTCCTCACCTATGGTGATGGTATGTAAGAAGGATGTTACTTGGTGCATGTGTCTAGATTATAGAGTGCTCAACATGTACACCATTAAAGATAAGTTTCCAATTCCAGTCATTGATGATTTGCTAGATGAATTAAATGGAGCTATGTTTTTTACCAAGTTAGATCTTAGATCTAGTTATCACCAAATTCGGATTAAGGAGGAAGATATTTGTAAGACAACATTTCAGACTCATGAGGGTCATTATGAATTTTTGGTGATGCCATTTGGTCTTACCAATGCACCATCTACATTCCAAAGTTTGATGAATTCCATTTTTAAGAAGTTCTTGAGAAAGTTTGTGTTAGTATTCTTTGATGATATATTAATTTATAGCAAGACTCGGGAAGAACATTTGCAACATGTGGACCAAGCATTACAAATACTTGAAGATCATAAATTCTATGCTAAGCCATCCAAGTGTGCTTTTGGTCATACAGAGGTGCAATATTTGGGACACATAGTTTCACATGAAGGAGTAAAGGTGGACCTTAAAAAAATTAAGGCTATCATGGAATGGCCTATTCCAAAAACCATTAAGAAATTGAGAGGATTCTTGGGATTGACAGGGTACTATAAAAGATTTGTGAATAATTATGGTAGTATAGCAGCACCTCTCACCACTCTATTGAAGAAGGATTCTTTTCATTGGAACGAGTCTACCAATACAACAATTGAGAGATTGAAGGAGGCTATGTGTACAACTCCAGTACTTGCCACTCCTGACTTCACCAAGGAATTCATTGTGGAATGTGATGCTTCTAGAAATGGGATAGGAGCAGTGCTCATGCAAAAAGGTTGACCAATTGCTTTTTAGAGTCGTCAATTAAAAGGTAAGAATCAACTGAAACCTATTTATGAGAAGGAAATGCTAGCAATACTCCATGCAATGAAACAATGGCGGCCTTATCTATTGGGTAGACATTTCAAGGTTAAGACAGATCATGATAGCATAAAATATTTTTTGGAACAACAACTATCTTCTGAAGAGCAACAAAAATGGGTCACTAAGATGTTAGGATATGACTTTGAGATTGTATATAAGAAAGGGAAAGAAAATATTGTCACAGATGCATTGTCAAGGAAGGATGAGAAAGATGAAGCCTTATTGTGTGCCCTTCCAATGGCCACAAGCAAATTGGAGTGGAGAAGCCAAAGTAGAGTGGCAAAATGATGTTGCGACAAACAATCTCCTTCGAATCAATTAAAAGTGATCCTAGTAGTTTAGATAAGTTTTGTTGGAAGGGAGATACTCTTTGGTATAAGCGGTGTTTGTATCTCTACAAAATTCCAACCTTAAAATCAAGATTCATGAGGAGTTGCATGAGTCTCAGGTGGGTGGTATTTCGGAGTTTTTGAACTTATATCATGTCAGTGGTAGGGATTTCTTTTGGGAGAACTGTGGCTGAATGTTTGGTGTGTCAAAGGCATAAAGGGGAGACAATTAAGACACTAGGTCTCTTGCAACCCTTATCTATTCCTAGCCAGCATTGGGAAGAGGTATCCATGGACTTCATAACAGGGCTTCCCAAATCTAAAGGTCATAATGTCATCATGGTGGTAGTTGATTGGCTCACTAAATATGCACATTTCATTGCATTAGCACATCTTTTTACAAGTGCAGTGGCTAAATATTTTTTGGATAATATCCAAAAGCTACATGGTACACCTAAAGTTATTGTTAGTGATCATGATCCTATCTTCACTAGTCACTTTTGGAAAGATTTATTCTCATGTTTGGGTACTCAATTGGCTCTTAGCTCTTCATACCACCCTCAATCGGATGGAGCCAATGAGGTTATTAATAAATGTTTGGAAGGATATCTACATTTGTTTCCTTCAAAGCTTGATCTTGGTAGTGAATTGGCTACCACTTGGAATGAGTGGTATAGCTTGCTTGCTTTCATAGCTCATCAAAAATGTCTCCCATTTTGGCACTTTACGGATATCATCCTATTTCCATAACATCATCAATTAAGGTGTCCCCAAGAGTTCAGGCAGTAGAAGACCACTTGCTTCATCAACAACAAGTACTTTCAGGACTCAAGGAGAATTTAGCCATGGCACAAAATCGAATGAAACAACAGGCAAACCAACATCGTAGTGAAAGAAGTTTTGAAGTTGGGGATTGGGTCTTCTTGCGATTGCAGCCTTATAAGAAAATCTCACTAAAGCAACAAAGAAAGAATAATAAGTTGTTTCCAAAGTATTATAGTCCACTTGCAAATTATCACGGAGAGAAGATGTGGGTGTTGCCTATAAGCTTGAGTTTCCACCTACAACAAAGATACATCTAGTTTTTCATGTTTCCTATTTGAAGAAGGTAATTGAGCATAATATTCCCACTCAAACAACACTTCCTGAGCTGGATGAAGAAGGGAGAATCATTTTGGAACCAGAGTGCATTCGTCAAACACGCACAAAAAAGTTGAGGAATAGAACTATCACTAAGTATCTCATCCAATGGAAGAATTTACCAGTTGAAGATGCCACATGGGAAGATGAGGAGTTCATTCAAAAGTTTCCAAACTTGATTAGCATTGAGGACAATGCTTCTTTGAAGAAGGGGGGCATGCTACGCCCTTAATATTATTGTACATCGGGTTATGAATAGTCAGCTTGTGGCTATCTTAACTCTCTATTAAGTCATATTATCATTAGTATATTGTTATTTAGTTGTTTAGGTCAACCTAAGTCTTATATAGGTGTGTCTAAGTCAGCCTAGGTGATATCCATGGCATAAATAGGTATATATAGGAGGTTGTGAGTCTTATTTCATCATCAAGTGTGAAGTATGTTCTCATTAGAGATATTTGGAGGTTTTCCCCCTCGAAGTGGCTTGTTATTCTTAGTTATTATCAAGTATTTGCAGCATATTTCATATCATATTCTTCTATTGTGCAAGTTATTTCAAAACAAACTACTTCTTTACAAGCATGAGTAGCTTCCATGTATTCAGCCTCTGTAGTGGACAAAGCGACTACAGCCTGCCACTTGCTCATCCAACTCACTACACCACCATTCAACATAAAAATATATCCACTGGTGGACCTCCTACTGTCAATGTCCCCTGCCCAATTAGAATCCACATAGTTTCGAATACTAAAAGTCCTCTATGATTCAACCATGTTCCCTTAGTAACACAAAGCAAAATCTGAAGTGTCCTTCAAATATCTGAAAACTCTCTTTACAACATCCCAATGTGTCCTTCTAGGATTAGCCATAAACTGACTAAGAACTCCCACTGCTTGGGCAATGTCTGGCCTTGTACAAACCATTGCATACATAAGATTACCAACCGCACTAGCATAGCGTACACTGGTCATGTCCTCCATCTTAGTAGGAGATTTTGGATAGTCTTCAACAGATAGCTTCATTCCCTACAAGACTGGAACAACTAGCTGCTTACAATCATTCATGCAAAATCTCTCTAGAACAGTCTTGATAAACTTACTCTAACTGAGCCAAAGTTTTCTACTATTTCTATCCCTGGTTATCTCCATCCCTAGAATACACCTTGCTGCACCAAGATCTTTCATTTCAAACTTAGCAGACAACTGAGACTTAAGATCAAAGATCATCAACTTACTATTGCCTATGAACAACATATCACCAACATAGAGAGAAATAATAAGAACTTGATCACTTTCAGCTTTGTAATAGAAACAATGATCAGATTCTGATCTTACAAATCCCAAAGACAATACAAAAGTATCAAATTTCTGATACCACATTCTAGGTGACTGTTTTAACCCATACAAATATTTTTTTAACATGCAAACCAGTTTCTCTTTACCTTTCTCCACAAAGTGCTCAGGCTGGGACATGTAAATATCTTCTTCAAGATCACCATGAAGAAATATTGTCTTCACATCCATCTGTTTGACCTCTAAGTCATACACTGTTGCAAGTGACCAAAGAAATCTAATAGATGTCAGCTTAGCTATAGGAGAAAAAAATTCTCCATAATCAATTCCCTCTACCTAGGAATAACCCTTCGCAACCAACCTCGCCTTATATTTTTCCACACTGCCATCCAAACCAATCTTCTTTTTAAATACCCATTTGTAGTCAACAATTTTTTTCCTTTAGGCAAGGGCACCAAACTCCAAGTTTCATTCTTTTCTAATGATGCCATTTCTTCATTCATGGCTTCCAACCAAGAGTTTGAATCAGACATTTTAAATGCCTCTTTTACAGTCCTAGGCTAATCAATGCTAGAAATCAAAGCATAGGCACAAGTAGAATCTATCAAAGATAACCCATACCTATCAGGTTGCTTTCTTTCACAAGTTGACCTCCTCAATTGCTAAGGCTGAGGTTCTTCTTCTTCTTCTTCAAATCTTTCAGAACTACTTGAGCTCTCCTCAGTTTTAGGTACATTTTGAATTTTCAATTCCTCTTTCTTTGGTGTAGGAGGAATTACAACTACATCCTTATTGTTTTCTGACTTTGTCTCTGACTGCACATCCAAGGTGGAAGGTTTCAGCTCATGAAAGATTACACTTTTGTTGTATACAACCTTCTTTGTATCAGGATTCCAAAGGTTGTATACTTTTATGCCAGCACTATAGCCAATAAAAATACATTTGACAACCTTGTTCTCCAATTGAGATCTTTTCTCATACGACACATAAGCATATGCCTCATAGCCAAAAACATGAATGTCTTAAAGAGGGCTTCTTACCAGACCACGCTTCCAAAGGTGTTTTCTCAACAAGAGTAGAATTTGGAGAATGATTAATCAAGTAACATGCAGTAGCAACAGCCTCAGCCCAGAACTTCTCCTCCAAGCCAGCACTACTCAACATACTTCGTGCTCTCTCCATCATTGTCCTATTGAACCTTTTTGCAACTCCATTTTGCTATGGAGTATAAGGTGTAGTCTTATGTCTTTTAATCCTATAGTCTTTAAAATACCTCTCAAAATCATCAGAACAAAATTCACTGCCATTATTAGTCCTTAAACATTTAATTTTCCTTCTAGTCTAATTTTCTACAAGGTTCTTAAATTCCTTAAATCGACTGAACACTTCTAATTTACTTTTCAAAAAATAAACAAATATGCTTATCGAATAATCATCAATGAAAGATACATAATAACTTGACTTAGACAAAGAAGGAACATTTACTGGACCAAATACATCAGAATGAATATAATCTAGCAAACCAGAAGATTTATGAAGACTTGAATAAAACGAAACATGGTGTTGTTTTCCATATATACAATGTTCACATAATTCAAATTCAAGGTTACAATCTTCAAGCCCCTCAACCAGGTTTTTGTTCTTCAAGGTTTTTAAACCTTTCTCTCCAATATGGCCTAGCCTATGATGCTAGAGCATAGTATTTTTTGTTGGAAGTTTAACTTCCATAGAGTTTACACAATTAGGAACATTTCCCTCTTTTCCTCCATGAGTAGATTTCTATGACTTTACAGAGAAATGTTACATTGAACAACATGTGCATCCAGCTTGTACAAGGTACCAATACGAGCACCCCTTGATAGCACCATTGAGCCTCTAGTCAACTTGTAGCCATTTCCAGAGAACGTGACTTGTACTCCAATATCATTCAGCTTACTAACATAAAGTGGGTTATGATCCAGACTTGGTATATGCATTACATCATTAATTTCCTTCACTCTTCCATCAGGGAATTGAATTTTGACTCTTCCATGACCAAAAATTTCCAAAGTTGAATCACTTGCCAAGTACACCTTTCCACCATCATATTCTTCATACTTTGTAAACCAGTCTCTATGAGATGTCATGTAGAAAGATGCTCCAAAATCAATCAGCCAGACATCATCTGATACCTGTGTAGCCAAGGCTGCAATGAAGGCACCTGCATCACTATGAGAAGAGTCATTTTTGGAAGAATACTTCTTCTTCTTCTTTTCCTCTTTACAATGCTTTCAGACATGACCAGGTTGCCCACAGTTCCAACACTTCACCTTGGACTTCTTGCCAGGAGACTTTGATCTCCCTTCTGATTTTGATTTGGACTTCTTGTCCTTCTTGCCTTTCTCTTTCAATCTTCCTCTAACAACAAGAGCTTCCTTTGCCATCTCAGAAGATTTCCTTCTCATCTCTTCTGATAGAAAAGTACCAACAACATCTTCCATCTTGAAACTGGATTTTGTACTCCCAATAGTTATCACTAGATGATCCCAAGAGTTTGGAAAAAAACACAACAATAGCATACAATGATCCTCTTCTTCAGTCTTCACACCAACAAATGTTAACTGTGCAATCAACATGTTGAATGCATTCAAATGATTAGCCATAGACCCTCCTTCCTACATTTTCAAAGAGTACAACTTCTTCCTCAAGAACAATTTATCCACCAAAGACTTCCTCTGATAAATAGATGCCAGTCTCTTCCACAAGGAAGATGCGTTCTTCTCTTCATGCACATTGAGAAGAATGAAATCTGCCAAACAGAGCCTTATCATCCCCTTAGAATTTCTATCTACAAGGTCCCAATCTTTTTGCTTGATGCCTGTAGGTTTAGTTCTAGACACTACAAGCCATAGATCACGATCCACTAAGAGATCCTCCATTTTGAGTTTCCACAACTCAAAATTGTTGCCATTGAACTTCTCTATTTCAATCTTTCCTGATGTGCTAGCCATCTCAATCTATAATTAGAAATTAACAAGACTTCTACAAGACTCCCATTGAACATAAATTGACACAAAAAACCCAACGTACCCATAAGGATAACACAACTGGCCAAGCTCTGATACCACTTGTAAGGAAAGTAAAGATGCGAAAACAACTCTCCTAACATCAAAAACTCAAGGAAGAATGTACAAACACTTTTAAATTTTACAATTATAGTTCAATTAAGATGCACTTTGAAATAAATAGCAGAGACAGAGAATTAGAAAAACACATATGAACACCAAATATACATGGGAAAACCCTTACGGGAGAAAAACCCACCACACCAAGAGAAGTCACTTTGTATTATAGTGACAAATAATTACATACAAAGTTCTGACTTATCTTTCTAATGTTAGATTACATCAAATTTCACAATGATCAATCTTGCATAGAAACCTTCAAGTTACAATCTTCACATAATAGAAATCACTCTGATACAATCACATAGCAATCTGTCGATTCATCCAACCCATCACAATCTGTGATCACAAAGTATAACCATTTCACCCCTGTCTGTCGAGTTTCCTCTCAATAACGACCACAATAGTCCAACTGCTAGCGGTCCCCATTCGGCTCCTCTGATTGGTCCACGAGACGCCACATAGGAAAGTCAAATAGTCAAAAGGAAATCAAGTTGTGTTGGCATATCGGTGAGACACTGACAGTGTCTCCCCGATGCCAACACAATTAGCATTCAATATCGCCAAGAGTTCATCCTATTAGCAAGATGTTTTACCGAGCTCACAAGTTGCATCAACTTCAGTTTTCCTTTTGGCAAGACTATCGCTCTTCAGTGAGACCACATCAATACCCTAAGTCACATCAAAGAGTCATTTTGTTGGTAGGACATACCGCTCTCGCCAGGACCTCACACCAAGCCTTCAAGTTAATCTGAGTGCATCCACCAGTCGGCAAGACTCATCGCTTTTTCCAAGACTTCATATTGAGGTCCTAAGTCATACCGAGTCATTAGCATTTCCATCAACACCCATCTATCCTTAAGACATTCAACTGTCACCAAGAGGTCTCACCGAGATCTCTTATGTTACTCTGAAGCTATACTACTATCGGTAAGACCCCACGAGTCAGTGAGACATCACTCTGAATGCTCACAAGTCATACTGAGCACCAAACAACACTCAACAAGACTTTTGTCCATCACTAAGACCTCACACCGAGACCTTTTGTGCTACTTTGAGTGTATACCATCGGTGAGACACAACAACTATTGCCAAGAGTTCTTCTCGAGTGTTCAAGTCATATCGATGTCTCTAGGATAAAGTTGTCAGCAAGACATCCATATCGGTAAGACTTCTTATCGAACACCCAAGACTCTTCCCGAAGACTTCAACAGAAAACGTTGTCGGCGTGACAATAGCTATCATTGGGACCTCACACCGGAGTAAGCCTTTCAGCCAAGGGTCTCGCTAATATACGATAGAATGGCCTATCAGCCAGAGATCTCCACAGGTAGTTAGAGGTTATACCAAACGAAATGTCACAACGATAGGTTCCTTCGGTGAGACTGAAGCAAGGTCACACCTGAATAATTTCAACAAGGTTTCAACTGCTAATCAGCCAGACACGAAAGATGTCACACTGAATTTTCCCTTTCAAAGGTTTTAGCCTGTGAGATTGAGGCACATATTTCCAACACACCATTGAGTTCTTAGCTAGGTTATGCAGATTTTTGGCTTGGAGCTTTCATCAATCTTCATCAAAGTGGATCACTCTTCATCATCAATCAACAAAGCTTGCATAGGAGTTGGGAAAGGGCCAATTTCCACATCAAATTGGCACCAAATCCCTCAAGATATCAAGAATTTACATTGCTTTCATAGGATTTAATCTCTTTTGTTGTTTTCTCATTGTATTGCTTTCATTTTCCTATTTAGAGCATTGATAAATGGATTTCTTGAGGAACTTAGATTCTAACTTGCATTTCAATCTTCTAATATGTTTGTTTTTTGTGTTTTTTAGGTATTAGGATCTTGGTTCACACACAAAGAAAGAGCTTGCAATGACCTTTCAAGAGATAAATCATCTCCAACATCCAAATCTCACTAAATTAATGTTGGATCATCATCCTAATCATCACAACACCATCACCTCATTCCAACATTTCATTTTAGCATCCCCACATTCATTGATTTATCTCTCGAGGTAAAATATATCCGTCAATACCTAAAATTCAAAAGTCTGGGGCATGGTTTGAGGCATCAAAATCTTGCATCGTTTGGGGCATCGAAATCTTTTCTGAGCATCAACATCAAAGGTTTTTTCAAGCAACGTGTAAACACATTACTTCAAAGAAGGGGAAAATGTATACACCTAAAAATGGTCATCAGTAAGCTGCTTCCCCTTATAAATAAGGTCTTACTTTATTTATATTGTTGAAGTCTTTGTCGTAATAGTGGTTCTACAATTAACTGAGAGGAAGCGAATTTTAAGGCAATCCACATATTTTTAGAGAATATAATAGTTTAAACGCCCAAAGTTCCATTTTAAAGAGTTCAATGAAGGGTTCCCAATCAAATCACCTTAGATCCAAACCCTTGGATAGAACCTCGCTAGTTTTAAACCATATCTATAAATGCGTCTCCTTTACACCTATCAAAATGCTGATAAAAAATAACTTTTGATTTAGATTTTGGGGAATCAAATGAATTCATTTAAAATTTATTTCAAATGATTATATGGTATTCACCAGACAAGTTATCAATGAATATAATTTTAATATGTTTTGGTTTTGTTCATTATTTGTTTTTTAAGTTTTATTAAACATAGATTTTTCATAAATGAATTTCTTTATTTCTTCACATGTGGAAAAATAGAAAATTATCAAAAAAAAAATTAAAAATATGAGTGCACCAAATATTGAAGTCCTTGATCAACAAAAATGAAGCCATTTTGACATATACAAAAAGTTAGAGTGTTATCACGATGCATGCTTTATTATGCGGTGCAGTGTTTGACTTTTAAATTTGATTAAGGAAAAATAATCAATAAAAAACTATCTAACCAAATGGAAGCACTAGATATCAGAGCTACAAATCTAAATTTGAAAGAATTAAAATTTTATCCTTCATGGAAAAAAAGTTATGCATTATACGGTGTGCGTCAATTTTTAAAAATGTTGTTTTCTGAAAAAAATCTATTTTCGTGGGAGATGGAAAAAGAAGTGCAATTTGATTCCAAAAATTTTGAAAAAAATATTTTTAGAATCTACAGACAAAATTTGATGAGACTCTAGTTTGCACTATCTTCAAATTCCTCACAGTTTAGCCGCTATAGGTGCCCGAATGTGAAGATTTAGTTAAAAATAATAATTTCAGTGTCCAGTTTGGCCAAAAATTGTAAACCACTATTATGGGATCACCCTTCACTTTCCTTTTAATTCTCCTAAAGATCAAATTCTTCTAAATAATTAAATAAACAAAATACCTTAAAAGTGTTTATTTAATTAACCTTCCTTAATCCTGATTAAGAATTAGAGCACATTTCTACAACTTTTTGTGTGCCACCTCATAAAGGTCACATAAAAATAAATAAGCCTAATTATTAATTAGAATTATCCTCACACACTTCCACCAATGAGAAAAAACACATGGATTTATTCCCCCACACTTCCAACAAATTTGGAGCACATGGGTCTTTGTTTCACACACTTAGGAATCCCATACATTTGGCATGTTTTCAATTGGTCAAAGGATTCTCTACAGACACATGGCATGTTGTCCTTGGT
>VDFB02180571.1:0-18582 GCA_007258455.2 Sequoia sempervirens
ATATGATACATTTGATGAGGACATATACAACCAATTATGACATCCATAAAAAATGTTGTTCTTTTTTTACATAGCTCAACCCATGAGGCATGTTTGGCTGATTGACTCTAGCACCGACAAAATTATGTTAGACAATAGAGAGATATTTGATACACTAATTGATCAATCCATTGGATATTGGGTTCAAATTGCAAACAATAAGGAGTATATTGTAGAAGGAATTGACAATGTCACTATTCCTCTTGAGATAAGAAGTTGTACCCTCACGAAGGTGATCTATGTTTTAGGCTTGACAAAAAAATCTCTTATGTGTCAGGGAGCTTTAAAAATAAGCATAAGGTGGAGTTTCAAATCAAGGAAGGAATCAAATCCTGTTTGATCTCATGAGAAGGTATGATAATTTTAAAATATCATTTATTTGCACTAGATGCAATCTCATCCTCTGTAGTTTCTCTCTCTGCATTTATGGTCTAATCTACTGCTCTCTAACATTATCAATATGAAAATATTTTGATTGGCTCCCTATATCAAATAAATTGTATATAAATGGTAAGAGGAATTCCTACGCTTTCCCATTTTTTCTTATCATGGATGTCTTGCAGGAAAACATCATTGAGATCCATTCAAGTCAAGTAACTTGCATACCAAGGACCATCTTGAGTTCATGTATTCCAATCATTGAAAACCACTCCTTTCTTATTGTGAAAGTTGCAAGTACAATTTTCTAGTTATTTTTGGATGAATTCTCTTGCTAGACATGGATTTTATTTCTCAAGAAAAATAACAAAGCCTTTTCCCATTTTCAAGCCTTCTATCAACGAGTTGTTTAGTAGAAATACCTCTTCTCCTCCTTCGCTCAAATTCAAGATGTAATTAACATCTGAGGAGTTGTTAGCATTCATGAAGTATCATGATATCAAATTGACTTCACCCTATACACCCTAGTAGAATGGAATTGCAAAATGTCAAGATCAAACTTTCATGGAGATGGCTCATAATATAATTTCCACAACTAAGTTGGAGGATCATTTTTGGGAAAAAGAAGTCCAAATAGTTGTATATCTTCTAAATAGGGTTCTTACAAAAATACTATAATACAAGACAATTGATGAGGTATGGAGTGGTCATAATCCTTCAATCTTCCATCTTAGAGTACTCAGTTGTACAACATATATGGATGTCCCAACTAATAAGAGGAAGAAAATTGATACCAAGACACTCTAATGTGTCATTTTGGTGTATAGTACTATCTCAAAAAAATATTATCCCTTGGATACTAAGATATAAAATATTTATAAGATTTAAGAAATGGTATATAATGAGTGATCATGTGACTCATTGACACACAAAGAAGATTCCAAACTAGTCACCTTTCATAGATTTCTCTCACAATCAAATGATGAGCATGAAGAATCCTCTCCCAAAGAAGATGAGCTATCCAAAGTATTGTTCATTGATCCTGGTCAACTATAAAAAACTTCTCAACAACAATACTAGCATCTAAAATATATCCAAAGAACCATCTATGACTCCCACCTGAACTCTCTTCTAAATACTTCATCAAGAGTTATAATTATATGATAGGAGAAAAATAAGCTAAACCTTGCATCAATGAGTTTAGTTTTTGATAGCACTAAACTTAATATAGTGGAAGAAGGAAATGGATGCAGAGTATGACTCGTTGGTACATAATCAAACATGGGTGCTTATCTATCTGGCTGTAGGAAAGAAACCCACAGGATGCAAATAAGTTTTCAAAACAAAATACAAGGCATGAATTGTTGCAAAGGGATATTCTTTTCAAGAGGGTATTTATTATGAACATATCATTGTACCTACTACAACAATCCAATTTGTCTATGTATTGATATTGTAAAAAGGATGGATCTTTCACCATATGGACATCAAGAATTCTTTCCTAAATGGTGATGTAGAAGAAGTATGCATGACCAAACTAGAAGGCTTAATTGACAAACATCATCCCTATATGTTATATCAGCTCATTAAGTCCCTTTATGGGCTTAACCAATACCATAGAGCATGGTACATAAAAATAGACTATCACCTATTGCAACATGGTTTCACTTGTTGCCCCTTAGATCCAAATTTCTATAATAAGAAGCTAGGAACATATATTTTCATTATTTATTTATATGAGCATGATATAGTGATCGCACACATCTTAGAAAATACTATGGATGATGTAAAAAATGATCTCCAAAAATCCTTGACATGATAGGAAATTGGGGTCACTTCACTATTGCCTTGTCTTGGAGATATGGAAAAAGCAACATCACATTTTTATCTCATAAATGAAATGTATCAAGACTCTTAGAGAAGTATGGAATTTCTAATTATAAACCTATTTCCACTCAAATGGAGAAATATTTACAATTCTCTTCATTCTAGGACTCACCACAAGTAGATACAACTCTCTATAGGTAGTTCGCTGGGAGTCCCATTTATGTGACTTATACTAGACCATAGTTGTAATTTCTTGTTAGCTATATTTTGATATTTATGTGTAGTAGCACAAGAAATATCACTAGGTTATAGCTAAGAATTTTTTGAGATATGTCCAAGGTACCCTTGGTTATGGTCAATAATATAAGAAGAACCGTATTTCTTCTTATAGGGTTATACCAACTTGGACTATATTGGATCTATTGATGATGTGAAGTCAGATATAATATTTATTTTCCATCTCTAATCAAGACATATTTTGTCAATTACTAAGAAGAAAACTATTATTTATCTCTCATCCATCGGTGTTGAATATCATTTCATGCAAGGAGCTCTATGTAAAGTTATTTGGTTATATAGCATTCTACTTGACATGGACATTCCTAAATAAAAGATAACTATTCTTTATTGTTAAAATCATGGCATGTTTAGACTTGTGAAGAATCCAATTTTCATGAAAAAAAATAAAGCTTATTCTCTTGGCAACATAAAATTTGAGTTGTTTAAAGTGTATGTTAGCAAGAACAATTTAATAAGGAGGGAACATTAGCATAAATTTTATATCATATTTTTAGTTTTACACACCTCTTAGTAGAGAATTATACATGCATGTGTAGTTATATTGATAAAATTATATCAACTATAAATATCATGAATAAAGGTTTTTCTATTGTTTTGAATAAATCATCAAGTTTTATTCTCTTTAGTAATTGAACTAAAATATATATTCATTTCTAGAAAAAACTGTGTGCAATTTTTTACATCAACGTTTCAGATCATACTCCATGATCCATCATCAGGATGATAAGCAGATAGAGAGAGAAATGGGAAAAAGAGCCATCAGACTTGGATGTAAAAATTTGCACACAGTTTTTTCCAGAAACGAACATACTAACTATCATGGACTGTGGAAACAAAATGTTATGAAAATATATATGTCATGGGTATAATGTTGTTTTAGTGTAAATAAGATTGATACTCTAGTGAGAGTTATTTGAAAATTATTCTTAGTATTCAAATAAATTAGTAGTACAATGAAGGAGAAGAAAACAAAGTGCATGCACCTAAAGATGAAGTTATGAGAGATGATTAAGACAATGCTAGTGATTAAATACCATGGCACCAAATCATCATATCTAATAACTATATAGTTTTATTTTTATTATTTTTACATGTCATGTTGTTCTTATATCCCTAAGAATTTTTAATAGTTTTGAGACTTTTATCTACTATTTTTCATAGGAGAAAACATTTATGATATAGTGACAATTTTTGTCTCTTCATGAATTATATGTTATATAAATTTTCTATAAATTCTTAGCTATGATTATTTGAAGAGAATTTACACATATTATTAATTAATGATAAGTATATCATGATGGGGTATGACATCCTATTTATTATGTAAGTACTTTCAAAAAATATTAGTCATGGATTTCATGTAAACTTATGTAGAAATTTACCAATAAAAATAACAATAATAAAAATCATACTAAAAAAAAGCGAGTAGATATCCACACAGAGTTAATGTGATAGAATCAATGCATCCTTAACCAAGTCACAATTCTACCTACTCATGTTACATATAATTTTACATCATTGAATTCTAAATTTATTTTTCTATGAATTTATACTACTAGATAATATCATCTTCATCTCTATTTTTTATATTGCTAATTGTTTACAAATATTCTTCTTGTACAAGAATCAACATGAGATCACTATAAGTTCTTGTGAGCACAAGAATGTGATTAATAGCATCCCCTTTCAAGAAACCACACTAGAAACAAGGTCTTATGAAAGAGCAAGAGACACTTAGAAATACAATTTTTTAGAAACCACCTCCACACTAGAATCCAACTATGGAAGACAAAGAGTCAAAACTTAGAATTATATATTAGACACCCCGTTGGGATTTGAAATTGGGTCTCCACAATTGAAAGTCATTGCAATAATTTAACCAATTATGCTCAACTCCTTGAACTCTTTGTGTCCATTTTTAAAATTACTCAATATGTATATACTATTTTTATCTTCTATTTATCCCATGCTTTTACCATTACTCTCTCTTAGTATCCTATAATTTAGTTATGCAAGACCTTTTATATTTTAGTATGCTTGAAAGCTATGGTTCAAATGGTGCATAAATATGACTTTCACAACCTTGGTCTTACACTTAAGTCTCATTAAAAATTTAGCACACAAGAGAGTTTATTGACAACACAAAGTTAAAAATTGCCCCCAAAATTTCATACTTTTCAAAAGTTAAGGAAAATTACAAAATTACAATAAAGAAAAAAAAAAAAAAGTTCCATTGTGGAATCTCAATCCACAATGAAAAATAGAATAAAACATAAAAAAGTAAAGCTAGAGATAAACCCTAAACTAAATTATGTGGACAATACCTCCTCATAGTTTGAGAGTTCTTGAGCCACAAACTCTTATCCACAATAATGAATGTAACAATAAAACTATAACCATCATAAAATAAGTGTTGTAACATAACTATGATTTTTTACAATAATAATACTAAAAATAAATAAAAATAGTATACATATTTTATATGTGAAAAGATATTGAGAAATATAGTCTTGAATTTTTTTTTTTTTGATTCATAAATATATTTGTATTGATTATAAAATAGAATATTACATTTCAGCTCAGTTTCTTGTCAAAAAAAACCTAGACCGCCCCAAAACCACCCACCAATGGACAAGACTTGATGCAACCATCATACTGAATGATCCAAAACCAAACACCCTTTCCAAAGCCTTATGCTAACTACCACCCCGCACACCCTAGAAACCCATACATTAATCAAAATGGCCAAGAAATTAAATACAAAACCAAAGATTAAACCAACTAGTCAATCCACCATTAACACTCCATCAACAATCAGGAAATCTCTGAAGATACAATGCCAGTCCACCCCACTAGATGGTTCCAGATAGAGATAATGCTTAAGGAAAAGCAATCCACACCTTGCCCATTTGCGATGCCATCAAAGCTCCTCACTCTTGATGTCCAATATGGAAGGATACAATTTGACCCTTTTGCCAGGAATCAGAGCATGTTGCAGGTCACAAGGCTGCGACACCCCAACACCCGAAACGACAACAATAATAACATCCATAGATCCCTCCAAAAGGTTATCCCAGACCAACTCCCTTGCCATCAGCATCACCATGCCTTTCACACCTCCAGGTCTAAAAGCACTGCAAGAAATCTTGCCACAATGTTTGCATTCATCTGCCACCTCGCCATCGTATTCATGAAATCTTCACCCAAAATAACTTCCACCGCTCCCAGCACCAAATCATACCAAACCTTGAACACAAACTTAAGGTGTCCATATCAGATTCTCCAATAGAATACCCATAGTTTCCTACTAGATGGTGGACTAATTGGAGACTCCATTATTTTTTTTGGTGAGAATGAGGGATGTCAAAAGCCTCAATGCAATTTAACACTGATTCTATCCCAAACATCCCATCATCTACGATTTCCCATGCCACCCCATCTTCTGGAAAGTTGTCTCATTAATGAGACTGAATGGACAACCTATGCATTCCCCTCACCACCCTCCTACATTTAATTCTCACTGCCACCTAGCAATTCCATGCCAACCAAGCCTGTGTTGTCATCCCTTCCCAAGATGACACCAAGTCTGGACCCACCCACTTGGTAATTGTGTAGGGGAGGAGAAAATATCAACCACCATCCTTCTCTGAGTCCCATGTTTGAACATTTGATCCCCATCAACACCCAAATTTGCCAACCTATCCACCACTTCATTTGCTTCTTTGTAATTATGTCTGATAGTATATTCTGGAACACCCTTAACCACTTCGCAAGCCATTTCTAGTAAGTCCTACAACCTCCAATTTTCCATTCTTCCCTCCTTAAAGGCTTGGACAATCACCATTGAATCCCCTTTTAATTCAACCCTGCCCAACTTCAAACTTTTGTGCATTTTTAGGCCACCAATAAGAGCACGTAATTCTACTTCAGTATTTTTCATTATCGATAAGTGCTATGATTTTTCTACTATCAATCTTCCCTTTTCATTCCTTATGCAACATCCCAACTCTACAATCCAAGGATTTCCCCGAGAGGTGCCATCAAAATTCATTTTGAACCAGCCTTTCCTTGGGGGCTCCCACTTTGCATTCCCTCTGGCTTCTTTCCTACCTCCTCAAGAACAAACACTAGGCTTTGGTATCTCCAAACCAAAAAAGGCATACCTCATTCTTGCATCCCACTCTGAAAAACTTCATTCACCTTCTTTCTTCACCTTCACTCTCCCATTTATCACTTCCACAATCGTTGCTTCTAGCTAATTAATGAAAGCCAAAAAGAACTTGGCCTTCTCTGAAAACAACCTTCAATTTCATTCTTTCCAAACCTCCCAGATTACCAGGGATGGGATAACTACCCACAACTTATGATAGAGAGACTCCTTCTTCAGAATTGGCCAGGCAACAAAGAGGGAGTGAATGTCATTGGGTAAAGCACTACTCCATCCCAATCTAGCACATAACCACCTCCAACATGCCTAAGCAAAGGGGAAGCCAACAAGAAGATGGTCCACATCCTCCTCCACCCTTTTGCACAAAATACATCTTGAGGGACACACATACCGTAAAGATTTTAACCTATCAGTCGTAAGGATCCTTCTTTTCATTGCCGCCCACACAAACGTCCCAACCTTCAAAAGAAAAGCATTGTTCCAACATAAATGTAAGAGTAATGTCAAGTGGATATCCTCTACCATTTGAGCCCTATATCCCTCCTTAGCTAAGTATTTTCCAAATGAGAAGCTAGCCCACACTAGTCTATCCACCCCAGCCTGAATCACCACAAACCTTTTTCCAGCTCCGCCTGAAGCAACTTCGCTTCCTCCACAAGTATTAAACTTGGCAAAAACCTTCTCCATACAAATTTTGAATCACCTCCCACCACTACCTCTTCCAAATAATCATGTACACATACACCCCAGGATTGGACAAGGATAGCCTTTGACCTTTCCAAATCCATAATAGTATCCAAGCTCGAGTACCCACACCAAGAATCCTCCCAAAATTTTGCTTTCCTCCCATCATGCATATCCCATGAAGGATAGTCCAAAATGAGAGGGTGACAAGCCTTGATAAATTTCCACACTCTTGATCCGTTGGGAAGATTTGTTATAGTCAAAATACATTCAACATCATCCTCTCTCAGATACTTGCATTGGAGAATCCTCGTCCATTTTGCTGAATTCCGCGTTTACATAGCCCATAGTAATTTAGCACCTAACGCCTTATTTTTCTTCAGAAGTTCATGAATCCCAATCCCACCTGCACTCTTTGACTTACAAATCATCTCCCAAGAAATCAAAGGAAATTTCCTTTGATCAGAAGTTCCTTGCTACAAAAACCTCCACATAATCTGATTCAACTAAGAGGCTTTATAATTTGGCAACACAAAGCAGGATAAAAGGAAAATTGGGAATGTTGCAATTACCACTTTCAGCATCACAATTCTCCCTGCCCAAGAAAGCTACTTGCCACTCCAAGAAGATAAACAATTATTAACCTTGTTTATTAGATTATTCCAAAGTTGACCAGTCCTCACCCCTTTGGCAACCAAGAGGCTCAGATACATCATAGAAAGCTTCCCAACTCTAAAATTCAAAATCGGTGCCACTTGCTCGTCCATTCTAGACTTAGTATTCAGAAAGAAAATATTAGATTTTGCTTCACTCACCTATTGACTGGAAGCAAGTTCACAAAAATGTAAGATTATTTTCAGTGCAACAACTTCACTCCTACTAGAAACCCAAAACATAGGGTGTCATAAGCAAATTGCTGATGTGAAAGCATTGGGAGCCTCCTAGTAACCTGAATGCCTTTAAGGGCCCCATTCTCAATTTCCTGGTTCCAAAATCTCCCCAAAGCTTCCACCATCAAGATGTATAAAAAAGGAGATAATGAGTCTCCTTTCCTCAAACCCCTCGAGGCCTCAAAAAAACCTGAAGGGTCACCATTCACCAAGATCAAAAAAATTAGCATTGAAATACAAGTAAAAATCCAAGATACCCAAGACCTATCAAATCCAAAAGCTTCCAATACCTTGCACATGAAACGCTAATCAAGTAGGTCATAGGCTTTCTTGATGTCCAACTTCACTAGTATTCCTAGACACCCACTCGATTGAAGTGAGTGGATGGTCTCTTACGCAATGATTAGACCATCGAAAATAGATCTCCCTAGAACAAACCCTATAAATGCTCCTCAGAAATGAGACCCGAAATGCTATTCTTCAAACGATTCACCATCACTTTCTCTTGAATCTTATAAAGCGTATTACATAGGGAAAGTAGCCTGAACTCATCCAAGGATGTTAGTTTCTCCTTCTTAGGAATCAGGGCCAAAAGAGTATTATTCACTTCCCTCAACATTGAACTAGAAGCTCAAGATTCTTCCAACACCATACCAACCTCCTAACCAATAACATCCCAAAAATCCTAAAATAAGAACTCAGGAAAACCATTAGGTCCAGGTGCTTTATCTAGATGGAGTTGAAAATCATCCTTACACACTTGGACTCCAACGTAAAAGGACTTGTTAGCATCCTACATTGTGTTCTTGAGACACCAAAGATGGAATCCCACACAAAAACTCCCTTTATTGAACTCTATTCAAACCATCCCAATTATTAAGAATTTTCTGAAATAAGTCCACCACCACTTTTGCAACCCCTTCCTGACCTTCCACCACAACACCATCCTCCCTCTACAAACAAGCAATTATATTTGCTTCACTTCTTACTCTAGTTGAATGATGGAAATTTTTTGAATTTTGATCACCTTCTCTAATCCAAGTATCATGTGATTTTTGACACCAAAAAACTTTCTACATGGAAAGAACTTCTTCCCAATCCTTTAGTAATTGTTTTTCTTTCATAAAAAAAGCCTTTCCCATTCTTGTTGACATGAATTGATCATTTACATTGGCAAGTTCAACCTCAAGAAAGTGCTTCTCTTCAAAGATGTTACCAAAACTATCCTGATCCCAAGCTCAAATTTTCTACTTTAGACCCTTTAATTTTCTTACTACCCTAAACAAGCCATTCCTTATCACTTGAAGCTCTTGCCACCACTCCTTAACTTTAATCAGGAAAAGAGGGTCTCTTAGCCACATCTTCTCGAACCTAAAAGGGTAGCGAAAGCCTTGTGTTCCCCCACCACCTCCAAGAGAATTAGAAAATGGTTTGAGCTAGAGAACAGTAGAATCCTTCCTTCCAAAAAAAAGGAAGAGCTGCTAAATCTCCACTAAATAAAAACCTATCCAATTTATCCACTATCCCACTAAAACCAAGCCTCCTATTTTTCCATGTAAAAGATCCATTTTCCAATTGAATATCCATCAGCGTATTTGAATTTACAAAATACTCAAAATCCTTTTGAGATTACAACTTTCTCCCAACCCCACCATAGTTATCTTTTTCCTTCAAGATTGCATTAAAATCACCACCTAAGATGCAAGCTGAGCCCTTCTAAGACTAAAGAAAAAGATCAATATCATGCCAAACCAACCTCTTTTGTTCCCATTTTACAGGCCCATAAACATTTATCAGAATGAATTCAAGATTTAAATTCAAACTCTTTACTTTACTCACCAACCACCATCTCCCCGCTACCACCTCCTCCAACTAAACTAACTATGCCCTCCACATTGTTATGATTCCTCCTGAAGTTCCTTGTGAATCCACTACAGAGAAACTCTATGCCTTCAACTTTTCTTTCAAACTCCCTAACTCCTCACTTTTTAATTTTGTCTCTTGAACAAGAACAATATCCACCATTTTATTATCTAGCAAGAATATTAGAAGACACCATTTTTTAGGGGCATTTAAGCCCCTAGCATTCCAACATAACACCCTCATTTCCCCTTGGGAAGGGGACCACTCTTCCCTATTCTTAAATGCATAGTTATTTTCTATTGACCAACCGCCTCCCCTGCAAGAGACCTTTTTTCTTTATTTGTCTTCTGCCCTACTCGCTTCTTATCTCCATAGTCCAAAGTATCTTTCCCACCACCCTATTGAAGAACCCCCAATTGCTTCTTAGCACTCAACTTAGCATTCTCTGGTACCTGGGCTTCCACTTCTACTAACTGACCTTGAGCCACCTCCACAACTTTCTCTTCCAACATCAATTCCTCAGTCACCTTTGTATCTTTTAAAGGATTCGTGCCTCCCAAGCTGCCTCACCATATAAAATCATTTGAAGATTTTTTTCTTCCTCCCAATCTTTTTCTTCCCAATCCAACTCCTACATAGTATTTTTCTCCTCAGCATTTACTTTTTTTTTATCCCCTACCATGTTCCTTAGTTCATTCCCTACCTCCATAATTGTTTCCCATTTTTTAACTCTTGTTCCAAACTTAAAACATCTTCATTCAAGGTTTAATTGGCTTCACCCTCCACCTACCTCTCCTTCAAAGGGATCAAACCGATTGGCAAGCCACCCGTCTCTGTTGGTGGAAATTCTGACACTTGCCTCCCTACATCCTTTGAGACCCTTACATGAGCTTCTTTCTCTTGATCAAGAACATCTATCCACCCCTTCGAAGTACCTTCTCTTGAATCTGCAATTCTCTTCCCTTTAAGATCAAGTCTCATCTTATTCTTCAGTCCCTCTCTTTCCCACATCTTCAAAACCATTTGTTGGCATTGTGACTAGTTCCAACTTACATTTTGTACCCACTTGTCCCCATTGAGAGACTGCTCCATTTCATCCCACAAATAATTCCATGCTGCAACCTCGATTAATATTCTCATCTTTCCCTCATTTCCATCTTTTAGGGCACCCACATCAAAACTGATAAACAATCCTAGAGCAAGGTATGTGCAGGATCATGATGGGCCAAAAAGTGGCGATATGATGGGTATTTGTAGATTATGTGGCTAACGAATTTTTTTTACCCAAAATTGATGAAATGAAAAGGGTTTTTAGAGGAGATTCTTAGCTTTCCACCAATATAAATTATGCTTTACTTTTAATTTAATAAATATTTATTATTCATTTTCTATTTAAATTACGACTAAATTCCTGATTGATAGGCTGATTGAAAAACATCTATTTCTTTCAAATGGCATCACATTTTTTGAATTTGAAACATGCATCACATTATATGCTTTGCATACTATAGGATTAAAAAAAAATGAATTTCATGAAGTTCTGACCAAGTTAAGGTGATCAGACATACGAGTTTTTATATTTTTTAAAATTTGTAATAAAAACATCATAATTAATTATTTACATGGAAAAAAATTACAAAAAAATATGCATCACATCCAGAGATGAGTCCTATACTTATATCCAAAATCTTATAAGAAAATATTGTCATTTTATTGTGGTTAGGGTGGTTAGACAGACACCTACTTCTTATTTTTTTCCTTGAAATTTAAGTACTACTGCATTGAAATTTCAAATTTTCACCAAATAGATTTAAAAATAAATAAAATAAACCTAGTAGTTTAGAAACTACATTCAATTTTCTACAGATTCTATTCTTACATATTTTTGAAATAATATAGATAACTTATTCAATTTTTTACGTCAAGTTTCCTAACTTTAATTTTTCTAATTTTTTCGCCACTTAAGGGCCTATTTTTTCCATCATGATCCTACACATGCCCAACACCTCGTATCCATTCCAAAACCTCTGCAAACCATAATTCCAAGGGCATGTTATCAATCTCAACCCAAACCCACACTATGTTTGGAATATGTCTTAGCAATTCAAAGCGCCTTGACCATTCAAAAAAATAAATATCGTATCCATCTGTTGTTAAATGCGATTCTTTTAGAATTTCAAATCTTATTTCTAAAGAGGCACACTATACCAGAAGGAAGCTATTTTCCAAAAAATTAATGTTCACTTTATCTTGCCATTTCTCTAGCCATCATTGCCTCATTCGAGTCTTGGTACAACTATCACCCCACCATTTTGTAAAAAAAGCCCTGTTCTCCAAATCAGACCTTAAGTTTTCAATAAGCATATCCAATATCACCTAAGTGACACAAGATTTGTTTCTAGTCAAATAGAATTCCAGGTGATGATCCTTAGTACTATCAAAAACCCTTTCCTGAGTCGCCTCCTTCGGTCACTTTTCTACCCATTGCATTTTTCCCACAATAGAGCCATTTTTACTACCATTCTGAACTCCCCCATCACCCCTAATAGGCCTTGGCCTATTTTGAGGATCACCCAAATTGAACCTTTTCTGCCCTCTCCCCCCATACCCTAAGGGTGAGCACTTCCTTTTCCTGTAATCCCGCATTCTTGGCGATCTTTCCTTCATACACCTCCAACCAGAAACCCAAGGCAGCTCCCTTCGTGACTTCTACGAAAATCCTCTCCTTAGATCCAATGGCTTCCAAGATCTACTATCCACCTCCCTTGAGGTCTTCCTCTTGCCACCCTCCTCAATTCCAAACATCGAGAGATTTTGGTGAACCTCTTGAGGCTAACGAGCATTCCTTAGTCAATCTTGTAGCTTTGGCCATTCCCTCTTTGCATTCTTCACCCAAGAACTAGCATCGTAGCGCCTTAAACCATCGCGAGCACCCATAATGATTGAAAAAAAAATCTTTATTTTTATTCCATATCTTATTCCCGATATTAATTCATCAATTTTTTTGTAATGTCACTCTACAATTCTTTATTGTTAGGGTTATGATTGCTACCATTATAGTCTTCAATTATTTTATTTACATCAAAATTATTGATTTAAATTAGAAATAATTAATTTTATTTTAAAAACATTTAAAAATTATTTTATTTTAAAAATATTTAAGAATTATTTTATTTTATTTGCATTTTTTAGGAAGAAATTTTATTTTCTCAAGAGTTATTTTATTTTATTACATAAAGGGGTATTCTATAATCATTATGTACAATAGAGCAGATTTTAAATATATATATATATATATATATATATATATATATATATATATATATATTAGAAACTAATTTTTTTAAAAATATATATAACTATAAAATAACCCTAAATAAATAAAATAATTGTAAAGAAATCAAATAATCCATAAAAAAAAAAAATTATCAAGGTAAATAAATAATTCTTAATGTAAAACTAAATTAAACAATGTAAATAAAATAAAATAATGCTACACAAATTATGTTGTATTTAGAATATTTATACTAGTTTACTTAAAATTAAAATAAACTAGCAGTCACATTCACAAGCATGTAATGATCAGCCGATAGGGTGTACCATTCACGACTATCAATGGAGTAGGAAGCAGGGGATTACTTGCATAAAAATGGGAAAATAGTTTGTGTGTTTTGGAATGAAAATTTATCAATTGGAAATTGGCTATTAGCTAGGAGAATAAAATTATACATCATGTTGAACGTATGCTTTTAAATTCATAAAAAAGTTTTTCTTTTTTAAACGCTTATTAGTCATGTGTTTTATTGCGAAGATCAGATTAACAAGTATGTTTTTTGGAAAAGTGATTCCATTAGCATAGTTACATCGTTTATTAGTAAGGTTGAATAAAAGATCTTTTAAAAAGTTTTTTTTTTTATTAGTTATAATAGCCATCACAAATGGGTTTTCCAAAAATGGAAGATATTATAAGTAGTATCTACTTCGTAATTTTCCAAGTGAAATGAATTGATACACATACTTTGTATTCTTATTTTAATTGAATTAAAAGGTACACATTGTTTTTAGGGAATGTGAGAAAGATGTTAGTAAATTTATTCAACGATTTGTCTACACATGTATATATGTAACACTAGATATCTTGGAAACTCATTATAGTTTTTCTTTTTTAAAGACTTATTAATCATCTATTTTATTGTCAAGATTGAATTAACATTTTTTATTAGTGAGAGTGAATAAAAAAGTATTATTTAAAAAAGTTTTTTTCTAATTTATTTTATTAGTTATAATGGTCATCATAAATTATTTTTGCAAAAAGGAAAGATGTTATAAGTAGTATCTACTCCGTAATTTTGCAAATGCGATGAAAAGATACAAATACTTTGTATTGTTATTTTAATTGAATTAGAAGGCACACATTGAGTTTAGCAAACATGAGAAAGATGTTAACTACTAAATTTATACAAAAAACTATGTACATATCTATATATGTAACAACAAATATCATGGAGATTTATCATAGATTATTATTTTGCTTGAATTAGAAGGTACGCCTTGTTTTGAGGCAACATGAAAAACATGATACTAAATCTATACAAAAATTTGTGCACACATGCATGTATGTAACAACAAATATATTACATTAAATTTAAAACCACAAAACCCGTGCTCATTTTCCTCCCTACCATATTGGCATCATGGAGCCCCATGGACTCTATCCAAACTCCTAAGCAAGGAAAAGATGAAATTTCCACGGGAGATGTCATAGAGTTTCATCATGTATCACACAATTAAAATCTTTGGAAAACTCTGGTGTTTCCATATATAATATTTGCTATTGTTGTGTTTTCTTTGATGTGGCAACTTGAAATGTAGTTCCTGCAAATAGAATATAAGTGTATGTTAGTTGACAAGCAAAGGAAATCAAAAAAGAAGAATAAAAAGCAAGTATACGGGTAAAATTAATATATACAATGTGAGGCTAAAATAATGAATAATTTTTACAATTAGTTAAGAAAAGTTGTGTATTGACAATGGGAAAGTGTTGTACTTACAGTGTTGATCGTGTCCAACAAGGATGAGCTGCATTGGACTAAGTTGTAGGAGCACGACATAATTTGAAATAGAGAGTGTACAATATATAAATTTTGTTGAATATGTACTATATTTATGTAGAAATATAAACAAAACAATATACATATACAATGAAAGAGGGTAGCACTATTCATTGTAAATAAAAATAGATAAAGTGGAATATTTTGAATGCATGACATCTTGGTAAGGGATTGTCTATAAGCAATCTATTGGAGAAGTTGAAAAAAGAGTTGTGGAAACAATGACAAATGCAATTATTGGTATTATGGGATTTGAAGGGGGAAAAATAGTCACATACAAAAGTGGTGTTTTATTGTCATCCATTACAACACAAACCAATGCTCATTCTCCTCCCTTCCATATTGGCATCATGAAGCCTCATGAGCTCTAGCCAAACCCACAAGCAAAAGAAGTTAAGGTCCATGGAAAATCCCATTGACCCTAAATCAAATACGACACAAAAAGAAACTTGGGGAAGGACGGGTGTTTTGAATAAAATTATGTAGCATTGCAGTGTTTTTTTGGCTTGGAAAGTTCACCGGGAAAAGTATATCTTAGTAAAGAATTATCATAATGGGGTTTGAAGGCCACTAGAAGAAGATGGATAAATGGAATATATAGAACAATACAGAATAAGTAGAAAGGCCCATCTGACTTCATAATGCAAGTTTAAATCTACCTATATTAAAAATACAACTGCAATTTAAGGAAGAATACAATAAAAATAGTCAATGGATTGAAGCACTTGTGTTGAAGCAAACGTATACAAAACATGCAAAAGACATAATCACCATGTGGGAAATATGATAGATGCACACCAAGCCACTATTGGCCTACATGACATGTAGTAAGAAATTTTTTAAAATTCATGGCAAATAGAATAACTTATAACCATGAGTGTTAAAGTAATAAAAAATTCCATAGGGTTTATAACATCTTCCTGCATGCCCTGCAGGCCAAAATTGCTGCTTTTCTTTCATCATCCCCACGATTTTAAATGAAATATGTGTTTTGTAAGTATTTATCCAATGAAATACATATTCGATGACCACAAGTATGTATATTCCCACTTGCAAAAGGTCTATTGTATCTAGCTAACATTGTAAAGGAAAAAATATAGATATAAAATGAAATAAGTTAGAATTATTTATTGTAAATAGAAAGAGACAAAATAAAAGATTTTGAATACATTAGATCCAAGTAAACAATTGTGTATAGGAAATCTATTGAAAATTTTGAAAAGAGAGTTGTGCAAATAATGAAAAATACAATGGATAGAATAGAGTATGTTTTTGGTGGACAAGTGGATATAAGAATTTGTGTATCCATGCATATAAGTAGCAATCAATATACGATGCTCGAATCCAAAAAAACTAAACCCACGCTTGTTCTCCTCCCTACCATATTGGCATCATGAAGCCTCATGGGTTGTAGCCAAACCCCCGAGCCAAAAAAGGAGTTAAGGTTCGTGGAAAATCCCATGGACCCTTATCATATACCACACAAAAAGAAACTTGGTTATTTTGCATAAATGATTAATTTATTGTTTATGTGTTTCGTTCTTTGCTTATTCTTCATTTTGATAGTAGTTTTAAGGGTTTGAACACTGATGTGTTGTGTATTGTGCGAGGAATTATATTGATTAAGTTGCATTGTCAAAAGAGCCATTATGGTGTTGGGTTGATAGTGGACTATTCTAAAAATCATTGGTTGCAGTTCCCTGGCTGGCCTCTAAATTAAAAATACAAGCAAGTAGGGAGCTCTCTAGTTGTTATAAGCAGCCCCAAGTAGTTAGTTCCAGGGAGCTTGAAACAGATAAGGGAAAAATAATATAATGAAACATATTCATATAAGATTCAAGCTACATTATTTGGTAGTAGATATTGAAGACAAATAGAGGAATTGTATAATAGGTATTAGAATAACACTTGTTTGGTAGAAAATATTATATAGAAAGAGAAAAAAAAATTTGAGTTCCCTAAAAAATAGACAGATACATATGCACATAAATATATGTATTCAATTCCCTGATTGATATATAAAAATACCCATGCAGGAAGCTATACATATGCATATATGTAGACAAAGATATACATACATATGTATATCTAAATGGGTCTATATACTATGTTTACTTGTATTTATTTAGACTGTGATTTTAAGTAGAGTATAAAATAGAATGTATAAGTATTGTCTACATTGTGTAAAAATCACCACAATACAACCATAGAATAAAATAATATAGTATTGAGATGTTGAGAACAAACCATTTAATTGTGCAGTATGTGTAAAATATTCATAATGTCAGAATGGCTCTTCTGGCAATGCAACTAAATCAATATATTTTCTTGCATATTTTCGAGTATACTTTCCCACACTGCAACATTGAATATTGCATTTATTTCCTGATATGCCATTGCACCACAATATATATATAGATGCATATATACACACGTACATATATATACATATACATCTATACACATACATATATATACATATACATATACATATATAGATACATATATATACATATATATACATATATACATGCACATATTGTAAATTTGAGCTCCATTATTTGTCACTAAATATTATAGACAAACAACAGGAAAATTGTAACAGAACCATTAGGAAAACACTAGAGAACGACATACATCTGATTCCCAAGTATCATCCTAATACCTCTTACAACTGTTGCATAGACTGCTTTCCTTCTACCAATATGTTGCATGATATTCTTCTTCTTTCATCTGTTCAAAGCTGCCTATAACAATCTGTTAATTGCTATTATTTTTTCTTTGCAAGGAAAGAAAATGTATTGATTAAGTTACATTGTCGAAAGAGCCATTGTGGTGTTGCTTGTGTATTAGGCTATTGTAAGAATAGTCATCCTCAGGTCCGCTCCAAAACAAATTAAAGGGTTTTAAAAAATTTGTGCTGTGAAGTCTATTAGTCATTCTACATGGGTATTTTGCATAAATGTTTTGTCCATTGTATTGAATACCAAATAATGCAGCCCAAATTTCTAATTAATTGATGGAGGAGCATCCAGTGGTGTAAAGGCAATCTTGCATCACCCAAAAATAGTTAAATTTCAAGTTTCTTAGTTTTTAGATGTTTTTACATTTTTGGATACCCTTTTCATCATAATGAAATTCCCAATTTATGTTTTTTATTTTCTATTCCTGGGTTGAAAGATATTGCAGTTTTAGTTTCCCGGATTTGCACTTGAAAATCTTCTGAGTTGGATTTGAGGCACTTAGAGCTCCCGAAATGTCCCCGAAACTTGCTGAAATTGGCATAGACAATTATAAGCACGTTCTTGACTTCAATACCTTT
>VDFB02180574.1:0-18168 GCA_007258455.2 Sequoia sempervirens
TGTAGCTTTCACATAGAATGGATTTGGTGAAAAGGCTTTCAAAATGTGAAAAGATTTTGAATCATGAAGCAACCCATCCGAACTCGGAACATTCAATTATGCATAAAGATATGGAAAAGGTTTGTTCTAGTGTCTCTACAGATGCTAGTGGAATGATGAATGTGAATGATGGAGTATGGAAATGATTGCAGGGAATGCATTTGATGGCAGGCCACTTCAAAGACATGTTTCACCTAGATTGCAGCTTTCACACAAAATGGATTTGGTGAAAAGGCTTTTGAAAACCTTTGAGCAAATGAATTTGTGGAAGGCATGAACCCTTTGAATGCCTCAAAATAAATGCGAGATATCATCTCATGGAATGCAATGATTGCAGGCGCACAAGGCAAAGGAATTGTTTATCAAAAAGCATCAAAGAGATGTATCCCATGCAATACCTTGATTGCAAGATGCACAAATAGATCGGCTAAAATGGTTTTAGAAACTTTCAAGCAAATGTGATTGGTTGTTATAAAGGTTGAATATCATCTTTGCTAGTGTTCTCCTTGCTGCCCAGGTAGGCATGCATACAAAATGTAGAGGTGTAAACAAGAAAGTTTTGATGCATATGAACTGTTCGACTAAATTCCTGAAATAAGTGCAGTCTCATAGCCTGAGGAATTGTTGGTTATGCACAAAATGGAACAATGCAAAATGTGGATGGCATAAAATGTAGAGTTCACCAATGTAGTGTATAAAAATGTATAGCTTTGCATTTTCACACTTAATTTGGACCTATTTTAGCATCCCTTGCATTAAATTCCTTTTAGGTCACTTGTTATGGGCCCCTAAGACCCCTTTTTGTGCATCCCGAGGGATATTTCAACTGTAAATATGACCAAAATCCATAAACAACTGTTAATCTTGGTAACCCACCTTTCAAAGATGTAAATTAACCCTTGTGGGACCAAGACGCCACCTAGGGCATCTTAGTCCTGAGTGCTTTATTTTTCAGGAATTAAGAGCGGGAAATGAAAATATTTGAATTAATTTGATATTTTTTCAGCCTTTAGGATCTAATAATTGGGTTATTAGATAGGAATGCCTATAAAAGTAAGATTCACACCCCATCTTCACCTAAGCAAGTGAGAAGCAAGTAAGTTGAAGAAAAGCAAGTTGAAGGAGAGTTTCAAGAAGCAAGGAATTGTAGTCTTGGACAGCCTTCCATTGTGTTTTTGCAGGTTTTTCAAGTCTATTTTCAAGCCAAGATCTAGCATTGCCAAAGACCAATGATGGATGCCTATAGAGGATCATGAGATATTCTAGGTTGGAGATGCAACTAGCCATTCTTCCAAGCCTAAGGACTTGTTTCTTGATTGATTCCATCTTCCATTGTTGTTCTATTTTCTTCCTAAGGAAGGTACATTTCATGTTTATGACTTATTAGGGTGATTAGAGATCTCCTTTGTAGGTCACTTTCATTTGCATTTTAGGAATTATATTCTAACATAGTTGAATAGGGTTTCTCCATTTTCTAGCTCACGTAATATTAGACACACTTAAGATTAGGGCACATACACATTTCTAGTTTTAGATCCATGCATTTTCATCAAGGTTTAATTACCAAACAAGAGGTTTGACCAAGGAAAACCCCCATAAACAATTATTCCAATTTCCTTTGTTTTGCAAGTTATTTTACAAGTTCATATCTGAAGACTTGGTGGCGAAGGAAGTGTAGACCTTGAACCTCAAGATTGCACTCAAAAAATTTAGAAATTCAAATCGGGACAAAGATGGTAGCAAGGGCATCTTAGTCCTCCAAGTAGAATTTTGTAGAGATTCTTTCGGATCCAGTTCTGGCATCCGAAGATCCTGCATCTGCCCTGAAAAATAGCAATGGGACTAATAAGACAATAAGGGTGTCTTACTCCTCCCTAGCATATTTTGATAACTTCTTCGCATTGCCAAAATCCTCATTGCATTTCCATACTTTCGAGGTACACATATCCTAACTTGTTGCATAATTTCATCATTTGCACGAATCATTTAGCTTGCATTATTAGGTTTTGTGAGTTGAATGCTTACTTGTCTTTTCCAATCATTTGCTTGGTGGTGAACCCCTAAAAGCTTAAAGAACCCCTTCCTAGGTCTTCCTTGTTGAGAATTGACTCACCTTGTGAGGTTGATAGTCAATCCAATTAGGACTCCTAGGACATTATTGAGTGACAATAGGAGAATAAGGTGGGCTTTCCCCCATCATGTTTTTCTTATTGTCCTATTCCCTATGTAGTTTGAGGTTACAGTTTCTAGGGTTAAATAGTGATTTTTGTGCTTTTGTTTGTTGTAGTTAGTTTGTTGTTTCAGTTTTCCAATTTATTGTTTCATGTATTTTCATAGTTTTCTTGATAGAGATAGATTATTGCACTTTCATTTTGTTATACATAGATTTCATTCATTAGAAAACCAAAACACAAAAACCAAAAACATCAAAACATTAATAGGCATAGGTTCATGGTTATTTTTAAAGTATGTCAAAACCCTTTTTCCAAGTTAGTGTAAGCCTCAAGCCTTTTAGTAGCGATGACTTTGATATGTTAGATGAATCCCTTGCGGACTTCATCTCACAAGGTTCATCCAATAAGGCTTGTTCAAACACACCTAAACAAAGAGAAGTAAATGTCATTCTACCTCAATTTATCCTTTATCTACCTTCAAACAAACCTATCCTTATCCTTGAAGCACGTAAAGAAAATGTGTCATAGCAATTGAATTATAATACGATTTCTCATACATATAACATGAGGAATAATAGAAAACCTCACCCTAATCTTGTTCCCTTACCATTTCCTAATCCTACATTGCCTAGTGCTCCTCATTTACCATCACATAGTGGAAAGGAGTATGATCTTGTTGAACAACTTAATAATACTCCTGCTAAGATTTCCTTAGGGAATCTTATTCAAACTTCACCTAGTTACCACACTATTCTTTAAACAGCCTTATACACAACAATTTGTGGTTTCTCCTAATACAAATGCAAACGATGTGGCAAATCTAATACAAGGAATGAATACAGTTAATGTAGACATTACCTTTTACCAACATGAGCTCCCTCCCTTGGAAATGAGAAAGAAATATGATGCATTCATGATAATAGCTAGATACAATACCATGGGAATAAAAACCTGACCCTTGTTAATAATGGCTCAACTCTGAATGTGTGTAGTGTAAACCTTTTAGATAAGTTAGGAGTGGATAAATCAAAAAAGAAACATGATCCCTTATCGATTCGAGGATTTGACAATATAGGAAAGCAACTGCTCGGTGTGATTACTTTTCCTATTTCAGTCGAAAAGGCTACCTTACAAACTCCTATTCATGTTATGCCTCATGAACTTTCATACAATCTTCTTTTAGGGATACCATGGATTCATGAGATGCATGTGGTACCTTTGTCTCTTCATCGTACCATGAAGTATGTCTATAAGAACAATATATACCAAATTGAAATGGACCTTAAGCCTGAAGCTGTTTGCAAATTGAAAAAGGAATCACTAGTCCTCTGAAAACATTAATTCCAACATCAAAAATAGAGCCTATGAAAGAAGAAACACAAGAGATGGAAACATTGTCAAAATTAGCAGATGATGATTGGGGTTCCTTGGAGTTCACACCTTCATTTATGAGAGAATATATTTAATCATAAGAAAAGAGGATGAAAAACAAAAGAAACCAATGGTTATGTCAACACAGAACTTGAGAACCAGTGGATAAGGTGCAGAAGTTAGCTGCTAGTGAAATGGAAGTTGTTGAGATCCTAAACAATATGTAGTGTTGTTGTCTGGTTACCTTCTTTTTGGCTGATTTTTGGTTGTTGGTTTGTTGTCGTCAGGTTGATTGTTGCTTTTAATATTGTTTTCTTTTTCGATCAGCTGCTTTATTTTGTAAAGGGTTTCGGGCTCCTTCAAAACCCCTTTTTTACCTCTAATCAAAACACAAAACTCGGGAGAAAACTCACAAGCATCTACCTCATCTACTCTTGAAGAAGACACAAGCTACACAACAAACTTTGATGAGATAAATTATCAATAACCACCAAACCCGAATGAAATGGAAAAAATTTATGCGAGAGATTATGAACTTATGAAACAATTGGGTTATAGTGGAAAAGGATGTGGAAAGAAAGAAAAAGGAATTTGTGTTCCTATAGAACATAACACACAAGAAATGAAAAAATGGTTTGGGATACTACCTTCTAAGATAACAGAAGAAAACAAGAGACCTTCATTAAACATCAACATCATTATGTGTAAACCAAAAACCAATCTCACTTTGAAGCATCCAAAATTGCTTGATATGAATTCTGAACCATCATGGGAATAATTTGAAGATGACAAAGCCTTGAAACAAATTCTAGGAGTTTATGATAAACCATCTACTCCTCCCAAGAAAAAGGTTACATCTACTATGATAAGCACCAAACAAAAAGATGAAGAGAACAATGAGAACTAGACATGAATGATGAAGAATACAACCCTAAATTTTTGAGACCAAATGCACTTCCTTTAGGAGATACAATGGATATAGCAATGTACATCAATGATAAAGAGAAATTCATTAAGATAGGAAAATGCCTCAATGATGGAGAACAAGAGGATACTGCAACTTTGCTTCATGACTTTCTCGAGCTTTTCACTTGGACTTATTCGGATATGTCAGGAATTGATCCTAAGATTGTAACACACAATATAGTCCTTGCTGAAAATGCTAAGCCTGTTAGACAGAAGATTCAAAAAATGAACCCTAAAATAGCCTTGCTAGTTAAGGAAGAAATTGAAAAACTCCTTGATGCTGGCTTCATAAGACCTATAGATTATTCTCCTTAGATCTCAAACATTGTCATGGTCACAAAACCTAACAATCGTATTAGGATATGTACCGATTTTCGTGATTTGAATAAAGCATCTTTAAAAGATGACTTCCCCCTTCCTAATATTGACATGATAGTAGACTCGACTGCGGGACATGCTTTGTTGTCATTCATGGATAGATTTTTTGGATATAATCAAATTTTCATTAACCCTCAAGATCAGTACAAAACAACATTCACAACTATTTTGGGAAAATTTTGTTGGGTTATGATGCCTTTTGGATTGAAGAACGTGGGAACAACATATCAATGAGCTATGACATTGATATTTCACGATTACATACATAAGATTTTGGAAGGTTATGTTGATGATATTATAGCTAAATCTTTAACAAGACATGACAATGTGAATGTTCTTTAGAAAATATTTGAGCGAATTCAAAAATACAACATGAGATTGAATCCAAAAAAGTTTGTCTTTGGTGTAGATAGTGGAAAAAATTTAGGTTTTATCGTATCTCACAGAGCCATTGAGATGGACACAAAGAAAATTGGTGTTATCATTAACATGCCACCTTCTAGAAATATCTCTCAATTGTATACCTTTCAAGGAAGAATTCAAGCCATTCGACAATTTGTAGCATCCTTAGCTGATTGAACGTTACCATTTACACATCTCCTCAAGAAAGGCATACACTTTGATTGTAACAAGGATTGTAAATAGGCTTTTGAGAGTTTGAAAGATTATCTTGTCACTCCACCTGTTTTACAACCTGCTATGCAAAAAAAGCTATTCATCCTTTATACATCAGCATCAACCCATACTCTTGCAACATTGTTGGCTCAACAAGACGAAAAAGGTAAAGAACATCCTGTTTATTACATTAGGACCGAACATTGATTGATTATGAGAAACGATACACAACAATAGAAAAATAATGTTTGGCTGTTGTATTCACTACCAGTAAGTTGTGACATTACTTATTAAATGCCAAAATACAAGTAATGATGAAGTTTGACCCTTTAAAACACCTTTTCACTAAAATAGATTTATCTAGATGCTTAGCTAAGTGGGTAATGTTGTTGACTGAGTTTAACCTTAAATTTTTTTCATGAAAAGTAATTAAGGGTCAAGCCTTGACCGACGAGCTAGTTGATGCTCCTTCTCCTTTAGCGTTACCTAGTAATGATTCTTTCCCTAATGATTTAATGTGTTGAAAATCGAAGAAAGAAGACACATGGGAATTTTATTTTGACAGATCTAAGTGCAGAACTTGCTCTAGCACGGGGGTTATAATAAAACTGCCCGCAAAAGAGCCTATTCCCTTATTATATTGCTTAAACTTTCTATGTACAAACAACACCACTGAGTATGAAGCGTTACTCGCTAGATTGCGTTCTACTCTATTTATGGGTGCTAGAGACATTAAGATATTTGGAAATTCACAATTAATCATCAAAAAAATAAACAAAACATATCAAACAAACCATGACAAATTATCAAAATACAAGGATCTCACAATGAAATTTTTAGAGAAGTTTGAATCATTCACCATTGATAACATCCCTCGAAAAGATAATTGTCATGTGGATGCAATGGCAAGTACAGCTTCTTTTATATCCCCTCAAGATCCTTCAAAAGACTTCACCTTCATTGTGCATACAATTATGACACCATCAATCAAAGATAAAGCAGACGAAGTGTTAGCAATAGAAATCAAAAACTCGAGTGAATGGTATGATACGGTATTCAATTATTTGAAAGATGATACCTTTCCTAAGCCGACAAATAAAAAAAAATTCTCTCGTCTTCAAAAAATTTGCATCTAGATATATCATCCTAGCAGACATCTTTTGCTTAGGTGTCTTAAACAATCTAAAATCCCTATAGCACTTGAGCAAGCTCATGTAGGTGCTTGTGGGGGGAATTTTGGAGGAAGATCATTAGGGGTAAGTGCACAAAGTTGAGTCCATGAAATGTGGAAGTTTCTTCCTTAGCCAAAAAATGAAATTGGCATTGCAAAAACGGGATCCCAATTTTTATAAATGTGATCTCAATTTTTAAAAATTAGGATCTCGTTTAGCTTCGGGATCCCGAGCCTAATTGTGAAATGGGATCCCTCTTTTTAAAAATTAGGATCCTGCTTGTTAAAGGATCTCGAACTGACAGACACATAACAGGATCCCGATTATTACAAAACAGGATCCCAATTTTTATAAATCGGGATCTCGTTTTGTAATGGTATTTATTTTTGAAAAATGAACAAAACTTCATTTTCACTGTGCACATGATCTCAATTTGGTGGGTGACAATGACTACAAAACCAGCCTCCAGGTACACCTCTACCCCCACTTTTAGCATTTTTTCATTTTTTATTGAAATTGTTAATTATAGAAGAATAGATTTTAACATATTTTTTTAATTTATTTGACGTTTTAAGCATTTTATTTCCTATAAAAATAGAAATGAGGAATTGTAGAAATAGATGAAAAAATGCAATGAAACCTAAAGATATTGAATAGAAAGGAAAAAATAAACCTTGAATTGTATTTTAGAAACAAAATTTAGCTTTTGAAACCTAAATTGTTCAATCAAACCAAAAAAAATTGCATTTGAAAACCCTAATTGAAAGGAAACAAAAAAATTTTGCATTTCAAAACCCTATAGAATTGAAATGAAATAAAAAATTGCATTTGGAAACCCTAATCAAGCTTTTTGAAACCCTAAATTCAAATCAAACAAAAAAAATTGGATATGAAAACCCTAGTTTGAAATGAAACATTAAAAATGTATTAAATTCCTTTTTTCCATGTCTTGTTTGCATGTGTTGTCTGTTTCCTTTTGACAATATTAACCCTCATTCTAGTCAATTACTTGTTAATTAGGCTTCTAGTTTAGTCTAAAATCTCAATTTGCACTAGTTACCTAGACACTAAAAGAATCTAAATATTTTTATTTTCTTTCTTTGGTTTAACAAATTCAAACAATTGAAAATAAAATACTTGATTCAACATTAACTAATTTTTATATTATACATTTTATATCATAAAATTCATTTAAGTGGGAAATATTAATGAAAAAAATGTTAAATAAAATAATCTTATATTCAATTAAAAAAATATCTAGTTAAAATATAGATCAAACTCAATCTTAATAATACATAATTATGTGCTTCTATTACATAAATAGTCAATCTATTCATAAAATCAAAAATATTCATAAACTAGGCACTAACTTGCAAGTCCATTATTCCAAGGGCCACCCAAACTTCACCCTAAGTTCCCTAAACCCTAAACCCTGAACTCTAAAATCTAAACCCTAAACACTAATGCATTCATTTTGTCCTAGGACCTTAAAATGAAATTTGGTTTCCTTAGGCAACTTCACCAAATTTTATTCCCTTAAGCCATGCCATTTTGTCGTAGGACCTTACTACATATATCCCCTTAAGCCATCCTATTACCCTAAACCCTAAACTCTAAACTCTAAACCCTAAACCCTAAACCCTAAAGCCATCATTTTTTCCTAGGCCCTTAATGAAATTTGGTTACCTTGGGCAACGTCACCAAATTTTATTCACTTGAGCCATGTCATTTTTTCCTAGGACCTCACTAGACATAGATCCCCTTAAGCCATCCTATCACCCTAAATCATAAATCGATGTCTTAAGGGGTCATAATATGACATTTCTTAAGGGGATCAAAGAAGTTCTCAAAATTTGGTGAAGTTTCCCAAGGCAACCAAATTTAACAATAATAAGATTGTACAAGATTATAATATGAATGATATTTCATGATATAGGTTGGTCAATTGAAACAAGAGCTATCTCAATCAACTGTTCCACAAGAAAATTTTCTTCACTAACTTGAAAGTCCATTATATTCCAAGGTACATCAAAACTTCACCCTAAGTTACCTAAACCCTAAACCCTGAACTCTAAAATCTAAACCCTAAACACTAAAGCATTCATTTTGTCCTCGAACCTTAAAATGAAATCCGGTTGCCTTAGGCAACTCCACCAAATTTTATTCCCTTAAGCCATGTAATTTTTTCATAGGATCTTAGTACATAGATCCCCTTAAGGTACCCTATTACTCTAAACCCTAAACCCTAAACTCTAAACCCTAAACCCTAAACTCTAAACCCTAAACCCTAAAGGCATCATTTTTTCTTAGGCTCTTAATGAAATTTGGTTGCCTTGGGAAACTTCACCAAATTTTATTCACTTGAGCCATGTCATTTTGTCCTAGGAACTCACTAGACATAGATCCCCTTAAGCCATCCTATCACCCTAAGCTGTAGAATTGATATCTTTAAGGGGTCCTAATATGACATTTCTTAAAGGGGATCAAATAAGTTCTCAAATTTTGGTGCGTTTCCCAAAGGAAATAGCAAATTTAACAATAATAAGATCATGCAATATTATAATGAATGAGATAAATCATGATCTAGGTTGATCGATTTACGGTTTAGGGTGATAGGATGGCTTAAGGGGATCTATGTCTAGTAAGGTCCTAGGACAAACTAACATGACTCAAGTGAATAATTTTTTTTTAAGTTTCCTAGGACCTTAATGAAATTTGGTTGCCTTAGGCATCTTCACCAAATTTTATTCACTTAAGCCATGTCATTTTGTACTAGGACCTTACTACATATATACCCTTAAGCCATACTTTAGGATGTCTTAAGGTGTCCTAATATGAAATTTCTTAAGAGGTTCAAATAAGTTCTCAAATTTTGGTGAAGTTTCCCAAGGAAACCAAATTTAACAATAATAAGATCATGCAAGATTATAATATAAATGATATTTCATGATCTAAGTTCATCAATTTACGGTTTAGGGCGATAGGATGGCTTAAGTGGATCTATGTCTAGTAAGTTCCTAGGACAAAATGACATGGCTCAAGAGAATAAAATTTGGTGAAGTTGCCTCAAACCTTAATGAATGTTTTCAAGTTTATTTTTAGTATGTACATGTATTAAAATTGCATATAGTTCTAGATCTTAAATTTTGAAATTTGTATGTATGTACATAGTTTAGTTGAATGATGTATGCATGCAAATTATGCATTGTATTTTTTATTTTAAATGTATGTACATGTTAAATTTTGAATTTTGTATGCACATGCTCAAGTTCAATCAATGTATATGTATGTGTATGTATATGTATGCACATCCTATTTAAAAAAAATTGCATGTGCATTTCAAATTTAACTATTTCTTGTATTTTTTAAGTTTGTATGCTAATTTTGTATAATTTAATGCAAGTGCACACTTATATATGATATCATGGATCATTTTAACATTGATGTTATTATCAATCCACCACCTCAGCCACCTCCACCTCCCCCTCCACCCGCTCAACCTAATATCCCATCTCTAGCACATGTTGCATCTGATGAGGCTCGCTTGCAAGCACGCATAAATGTTTAGGTTACATCCATTCAAAATCAAATCAATTCTATGCAAAATCAAGCATTGATTCCACCACACGTGAGATGTTTTGCATATGTGATGCAAAATGTTGTGGATGCCATCAGGACTATTGATTCTGATCTAGATAGGCATCGATGAGAGAGAGAGAGAGCGGATGAGACAATTTTATGCAGACGGTCTCTCTTATAAACAAATTTTAGACCTTAAAATAACAAAATTCCACTTAGCCCCTTACTTTCTTGACCCTATTACTCCACAACCCATTCCTCCCAATAAATCTAGAATATCCATGAGATGATGCATACATCCACAGATGAGTGCACATTTTTGGGATTGATGGTATATGGTTTTTGATAGTCCACCACATGCTAATTGGGAGTGCCCATTGTATTTTTTGAGGAAACTGTATGTAGAGTTTGTTATGGGGAAAAAGCCCAATTATTTTGATTTTAAATCATTTCAGGGTGTTGGTGGTAGCATGCCACAATAGAGATTAGGGGCAAGGGTTGATCCCCAATTCCCTGTGCATGCGCAACCCCTTGTTGTTGCTCCTAGTCCTCCCATTCCTGCACTTGTGCATCATCGAGCAGTGGTCTCGACATTAGGATCCCTTAGTACACTCGTAGGAGACCTTGATCAACATGCTTCTGGGATAGTGGGTATGGAGCATAGAGATGATGATGATGGAGGATTTTCTATGGAGTTGGTTTGAGTACCACTCCAAGAGTGTTGAGGCCCGCCCCACATGTATGTACTAGTTGCCATCAATTATGCTATGGACCTGATCAGGCCACACCTAGTTTGGGTGGACATGGAGATTCTAGTGGTTCATCTGGTCACATCAATTCGTTTGTATAATTTCTTACAGTAGACCATCACCCTGAGGACACTGCGACACCAATATAAATATGCATCTACACGTTCATTTTATAAGAATTTTGATGAATGTATATATCAAAGAAAATTTTGCAATACATTTTAACAATCAAATTGTTTGGTGTACAGATGACACTAACGATGGGGCAATCATCTGCTCCACGAGTACATACATTGACACCAGTCCTACTTGGCAACCCTTATGGGGTATTTTGATTTCAATTTTTTAAATTATATATGAAATGATTTTTAACTTTAGTTTTAAATTTATAATTGAATCATGAACATATGTTTAAAATATTTATGTTGGTTTAGGTGAGCCAATTGACTTTCACATCGATTCCACCCGAGGGGTTGTCAAGCACTCCTCCACTATTAGGCATCATAGATTAGGGGCAGGTACATTTATATTGTAAATTGTTTAACTTACATTAGTATAGTTACAATTATGAATTTTGAATTCACTATATATGAAATGTGCATGTACACTTGTAAATATTATAAGCGTTAAATGTCTACATGTATGTCTAGGTTGATACCACAATGAGAATGGGCATCGGGCAAACATTAGATGTTGCGGCTACTCGTGAGGCCTCTGATTTTAGGTTGTTTAAAAAAATTCTACACAAAATGTGCAAACTTTTTTTTTTAAAAGGGGTAAAAATTTTATTCAATCAGAATCATAGTACAAAGCAAAGGCCAAAGGCCCACCAAAACAGACCACCACCAAACCAACCAGCAACAACACTACCTATTCATGTCCTCCACTAATAACCTCTCAAGGGTCTCAAGATAATTAGGAGAAAACTCATCCTTTCCACTGATATCCCAGCCATCCACATTCTCAGAGGCCCACTTCGCCAGACAATCGGCAACTTTGTTCCACTCTCTAGGGATATGACAAAAGGAGACAGAATCCAAGGAGCTGCCAAGACTCAAAATCTGTCTGCCCACAGAAGCCAATTGCCAACTAACATCATCCCACCTTTGATTGTTCAGCAAATCCACAACAATCTGAGAATCCGACTCACAGATGATCCTCCTCCATCCTAAAGAGCATCCACGCTCAATAGCAATCTTAATAGCCAGGGCCTCCATCAGATTATTAGACTGATGCCCTTTGTAACTAGAGAAGACAAAAACCACACCACCATCATTACCTCTACCAATACCCCCCACACCAGCATGACCAGGGTTCCCACGAGAAGAACCATCAGTATTAATCTTTAGGACCCCCACCGGGGGAGGCATCCACTTCCCATCACGACAAACCCGTTGTCGAACCTGACGGGGCCTTCTGCCAGCAAAAATACCCTGGTTACTATCCCCCAAGCTCAAATTTCGCACAATATCAAGATCACCAGGATCAAGATTTTCAGACCTATCACACTTAGCTGAAATAGACTCCTGAAGCCTGCTAATTATCTTTTGCCACAATTGAAGAATTCCCAGATTGGAGCCACAAAAAACTCTACGGTTCCTCTCCAACCAAAGGTTCCAAAGAATGAAAATAGGCCCAATAGACCAGGCCACCTGAAGGAAAGGAGTCTTTGTTGGTGGTCTGCCCAAACTTTCCCAGAAGTCAATCAAGGATGTAGCATGAATACACCCATGATGCCAAGCCTCCCACCATCTGTGCCATAACTCCCTAGAGTAAGGGCAGAGAAAAAACAAGTGGGAGGTGCACTCCTCACTATGAGAACAAAGAAGGCAAATAGAGGGTCCCTGAAAGCCACGTTTGCGAATATTCTCCCAAGTGAGGCACTTCCCCTGGGCAACCAACCATAAGAAAAAATTGCATTTGGGCCAAGAGAAGTTGTCCCAAACCTTCTTCCACCAGTGCACTTCAGCAGGCCCATATAAGTTCCTGTCCAACATAGCATAGCCTTGGGCAACAGTAAATTTACCTTTTGGACTAGGGTTCCAAGCCAGAACATCCCTCCCATTAAGGGAGCTGCAAAGCCGAGCCTCCAAAACTCTAGAAAGAACAACACGATCCTCATCCGATCCACCCATGGGCCACTCCTGTGGGTCCTTCCAGCAAGCCACCACCGCCTGCCCAATACGCTTGACAGTTTTAAAATGCTCCACCTTAATCCAACCGGCCTCAGAAAAAATATGGAAAAGAGGCAGAAGCTGAGGAAAACTAGAGAGAATGGGAGGGTGGCCATCCCAAGAGTCCTGCCAAAATAAAACATCAGAGCCTCTATTACAGATCCAAAAGAGGCCTTCCTTAATCAGCTGGGCCCCCTTCTTAAGGGTGTCCCAAATACAAGAACCTTTACCCAACAAAGGAAGACGCGGCACATCGAGGCAATCAGCACTAGGAAAATACTTGTGGGCTAGAATCTTAGCCCAATCCTGATCAAGATTGTTACACCACCTCCAGTACAGCTTGGCCGCCAAGGCAGTGACAACCAGAGCCATAGACCTAAGACCAAGGCCCCCAGCATGCTTTGGCCTGCAAACAGACTCCCACTTGACCAAGCTCCACTTTGAGGAGAGAAGGTTGCCAGACCATAGAAATTGTCGAGACAAAGCATCAAATTCCCGCACAAAAGTGGACGGGGGAACCTGCACACAACACCTATAAATGGGGAGAGACTGCACCACAGTCTTAAGAAGAATCACTCTCCCAGCAGAAGAGAGCCATCTGTGAGTCCAATGGCTAACTCTACTTCGAAATTTATCCAAAATACCCTGCCAATAATCTCTCCGCTGTCCTCCCAAAGCCAAAGGGATCCCAAGGTACATCAGGGGAAGAGAACCGATCTGAAATCTAAGGATCCTAGCAATCCTGTTCTGAATAAGCTGAGGAGTATTAAAGAAGTAAATGGAAGATTTATCATCATTAATATGCTGACCAGAAGCCTTCAGATAGATGTCTAAGGCTCTCCTGAAGTTCACCGCCTCGCTAATTCTAGCCAAGCCCATTAGCCCAGTATCATCCACAAACTGAAGATGAGAGAAGGAAGGGAGAAGGTTGTCCCAGCTCCAACCATGGATAAGACCCTGTCTCACCTGAGATTTAATAAATCTACCAAGACCCTCAGCCATGATAATGAATAAGTAAGGGGATAAAGGATCCCCTTGCCGGAGACCCCGAGAGGCACTAAACAAATCTGAAGGTTCCCCATTAATGAGAACAGAGAAAGAGGTAGAGGTCACACAACTAAGAACCCAGTTCACCCATTCCTCAGCAAAGCCAAAAGCCAAGAGAGTTTTCTGTAAGAATTCCCAGCTCACCCGATCATAAGCTTTAGACATGTCAAGTTTAATAAACATAGCCTTCTCCTTAGAGTTAGCCATAGAATGAACAGCTTCCATGGCTATAACAACCCCATCCAAAATTTGTCTCCCTTCAACAAAACCACCCTGCTCAGCCGAGATCAAAGAACCAAGGAGTGGTTTGAGTCTCTCCGCAATCAATTTGGTGATGATCTTGTAAACAACGTTGCATAACGCAATAGGCCTGAATTGAGCTAACTGGTTAGCTCCTTCCAACTTAGGTATGAGGGCCAAGAAGGTAGAATTCATAGACTTGAGCATCTGTTTGTTCCTAAGAGATTCCTGAACCACCTCAAGGAGATCAAACTTTATAATTTCCCAGAATTCTTGAAAAAACTCAATTGGAAACCCATCTGGACCAGGCGCCTTACCTTTTTTCATATTAAAAACCACTTTCTCCAACTCAGGTAACAAGATAGGACATAAGAGAGTCCCATTCATCTCAGAAGAGACCAGGCGGGGAATACAATCCATGATGGCCTGCTCCTCAGCCCGGGCAGCAAGATTCTCCCTAGAAAAGAGATTTGAAAAATAATTGACTGCCTCCCTGGAAATATCAGCATAGGACGAGAGTTGAGCCCCATCCTGCGAAACAAGGGAGGAGATAGAATTTCCTTGTCTTCGAGCCTTCACAGAATTATGAAAGAAAGCAGTGTTCCTGTCCCCCTCCTGGAGCCAATCAATACGAGATTTTTGCTTCCAGAAGATCTCTTCTCGAAGTTCCCACTCTTCTAAACCCTTCAGAGCCAAGGACTCAGCCATACTAAGGGCAGAGGTCAACCCCTGGTCCCGAATCTGACGAGTGATAGTATCCAACTTGGACTGGGCAGCCATCTTCTGAGCTTGAAGGTTCCCAAAACATTGTTTATTCCATCTCTTAAGTCTGAACTTCACATGCTGAAGCCGCTTGCTAAAAGTGAACATGGCTGTCCCATGAGCAGGCATCCCCTCATGCCACCAATCCATCATAAGCTCCTGGAGAGAAGGATCTCTTAACCACATCAATTGGAATTTGAAGGAGGGATTTTTGGTGACACCATAAGCAGTGACAGAAAGCTTTATGGGCCAATGATCAGAGCCCCTCCAATCAAGAATTTCAGAACTGGTCGTCAACCTACTATTCAACCAATAACAGGAAACAAGAAATCTATCAAGCCTTTCAGAGATAGCCTCCACACCACATCTCCTATTATTCCAGGTAAAGACACCATTGGAAGGCTTCACATCAATGAGATTCAAGAAACCAATCATATCCCTGAGAAGATTAGCAGAGGGGTCTAACCTGGCTAACCCACCACGTTTTTCATCTAAGCAAGTAACAGCATTAAAATCACCAGCCATAATCCATGGGAGAAACGGGTCCAAGGCTCGGATGAAACGAATGTGAGCCCAGAGAGTTAACTTACCTGAAAGATCCGTAGGAGCATAAATATTGGATAAGAGAAACCTTTCTCCAGTGACAAAACTAGAAGCAATCAGAGAAATGGAAGACCGACTAGACATCCAGCATAAGGGGGAAACTTTCCTTGGGTTCCAGAAACAAGCCACACCCCCTGCACTGTTCAAAGCACCTACACCCTGCCAATTGCCTTGAGGCCAGATACGCGAAGCACAATTAGCAAGCCCATCAATAGTAAGCTTAGTTTCCTGGATAAAGACAACATCCGGTAACTGAGATTCAATTAATCTGCGAACAGCCTTTTGTCTAGGGATGCTGTTCAACCTCCTTACATTCCAAGATAAAACAATCATTTATGGGGGTGGGAGAAATGGGAATCAATGGGCTTCACAGACCCAGACTCAACCAAAGTATCACCCATAAGCTTAACCTTCTCTTGATCAGTCTTCCTTCCACTCTTTGACGGTTTATCAAGAGGCCCCTTTTTAAAGGATTTCTGATGTAAGCCTAATGTAGGAGGAGCTTTATTACCCCTCACAGGATCTGAAGCCCCCTTAGGAGCAGGGGGATCAGGAACCACCGCAACAGAGTCCTTCGGAGTCTGTGACTCCTGCAGAATCCCGAAATCCTGAGCATGAGCCGAAGAGTCCATAGCCTTCTGATCCTTCTGATGAACCTCTGGAGATAGAATTTGATCCTCTTTCCTTGCATCATCATCCTGAGCATCCTGCAGACCCTTAGCCCCAGAAGAGAGCTCAACTGGAATACCCTCCTCCTGGTTCAAATCATCAAGAACCTCAAACCTGTTAAAGTTGCCTTCGTTCTGCCTATCCATCCAAGATCTCTTCCTGCCCTTGCCTTTGTTATGGGACTTAACCGGAATAAAACCCTCATTATCCACAGGTTCATTAGACATTGGAGCCTTTCCCTTGTCCCCCTTGGGAGGCCCAGACGCAGCTAAGGGGGAGGGTCTAAATCTAGGGCATTTGCGGTGTAAATGTCCATATTCATGGCAAATTCGGCATCTAAAGGGTAGGGTTTCATAATCCAGCTGTTGGATCCAAGAGGAAGATCCCAGACGAATTTCCATAGAGTCTGGTAATGGATTATTTAAATCAACTTCAACACAAATGCGAGCAAAAGAAATTACCTTACGATCTTGAGTTTGGGAAGCCGATCCCACAGGTTTTCCAAGAAGCAATGAGATGGAGTGAAGAATATCCTCCCTCCAGAATTCCAAAGGAAGCCTCGGCAAACGAACCCACACGGGAACCCGCGAAGGGATCTCCTCAGCAGAGTTGAATCCCATGTGCCAAGGTTTGATGAAAAGCCCTACCTGGTTAAAGAAATAAGGGCCTCCTTCGAACGCCCTATTCCTGTCGGACATGCTTGAAAAGACAACCAAAAAATAGTTATTGGCTGCCAGAATAATCTCCATATCGCCTTCAGGGTTCCAAACCCTACGTGCCCAAGAATCCAAAACAGGAAGAGATAAACGAAGGCCCAAAAATTTACAAATAAGAGCATGATTGCCCCAATATTCAACATCCTCTGACACTTGCTCAGGTTGAATAACCAGAACTGGACGATCCTCGGATCTCTCCAAACATCCATTTACTTTTTTTATTCGAAGCATCCCTTTTGAGGAGAAGACCCCATCTCCCGACTGGGGTTTACCCAGCAGATCCTTTCCACCTACATGCAATGAAGAAGACGGCTCTGCCATCTCCAAATCCCCAGAGGAAATCTTGGACAAAACACAACCCTGAGTCTCCATGGACCGAATAGCAACACCCCACCAAAAGGAGAGAAACCGGGCACGAGATCCACAATCTCAAAACGCAGAAGACACCTGCCAAGGAAATACCGAGCGCAGAAAAAAACACAGCAGCAACGTTTGCCCACAAGCAAAAGAACGGCCGAACCCCAGTCCAACCCACGCACCCCTGACCACAAGCACGCACCCCCCTGAGACTGCACCACCACGGACGCCGCTGAGCACAGCCAGAACGCAGAAAATGAAGAGCTAGGGCACGCGGGCCCTAGCTCTCAACCAGTCGCACGCAGAGCCATGCGCCATAAAATTCATAAAATACAAAATGTGCAAACTTGAATATATATATTTTTAACTAATTCAAGTATCGTGCTTTAAATTTGATCTTGTAGGACTTTTTTAGTGCGACTTTCAGCCCTTACCTAGACATAGTTACACCTCTAGGAGGACATGCAGAGTAGGCTCCAAATCAAATGGTAATTTAAATTTTTTTATTATATTTAAAGTCGATTATAAATTATATATTCTGAATATAACTTTAATTT
>VDFB02180576.1:0-22302 GCA_007258455.2 Sequoia sempervirens
AAATACTCACGGGGGCCTAAAATAAAAGTCATCTTGGGCTTTATGAGCATTATAGATTGCGCATACATTTTACCTTGTAGAATACAGTAAGAGTCATTAGATTATATTTAAAATAAATAGTGACAACTAAATATTATAGTGTCTACCCCTTAAACCCTTTGATCATTTCTACGGCTTCTACTTTTCCATGAGAATTATTATTTTTAAATGACAGGATTCACCATCATAATTAATGCATTTTTTCTTCTTCTTTCTTTAAATTGTCAATAAATAAATAAAAATTTGAAAAAAAAGGAAAGATTCACCAATAGAAATTCATTTTTTTTCCAAAAAAATGAAAGATTCACCAAGATTTTATATCTTTTATTGAGGGGGATTTTTTAAAGTTATCATTGGCTTGGACTACCTACTTTAACTCATTTTTTTATGATATATTTTTATTATTTATGAATGCTTGAAGTATTTACATGTGAAATAGTTCTTTATATTGTTAAGTCTTAATTTGGTCAAAGGTTTAAATTTTTAATATGATATCGACACATTAATAAGTTATTTTTGTTATATTTTTCTATTGTATTTTTTATGTTGTCATAAAGTTTTCATAGAGGTAGTCTTCACATATTGAATCACAAAAGCTTTGTGAGTGAAATTGGAGTATACTCTTGTATCCAAGAAACATTTGAAAATTTAAGAATGTATCTTCTTTTGTTAAAAAAAGAGTTGTGGTGATTCAAAAACATCATTTTCAACCCTAAAGATTTATTTTAAAATATGTTTTTTCAAAAATGTAATATTTTTTTGAAAAAGGTGGGTTTTCTTATATATTACGAGATATTTCAAAAAATGTGTATTAAGATTTGTTAAAACCCCATTTGAAAATAATTTGGGCAGTGGCTCTTTAAAATATTTTGGTTACTTTTTGTAGGGGTACCTCAAAAATGAAAGGGGGCTTTACAAGAATTAAAAAGAATTCTAAAAAAAATCAAAACTTTATGTTTGATTACTTTTTTATTTTTATGAAGTTTTAAAAAATTAAAAAAATCAAAAGAGTGGAAAAAGGGATGGCTTAAGCACTACCCCTTGCTCCCTCAATTATTTATTGTCCTTCTAGTAACCACCTTTTCCTTGTCCCTATATTGCCTCTTCAAAATTCTCCAATCTAAACCCTACCCCATGTTGTTGCTTGCAACATCTACCTTCCTAAACCTCCCACCAACCATGACTTGAATTTGCAATGCCTCACACACCCTATTTGTACCATTCCTAAGTACCCTTCTAGTCCACATATAATAATTATCCCATTATGTGCCTCTTGGTTGCCTCTAGACCTACAGAAAAATTAGGTGTTTTCATTTGGTTAGAGCCTTTGAAACATAATTAAAAGTCCCTCCCCTTGTCTAATTTTACAAAATATTGTTAAAACTACCTTTGTTGACAATAATTGTTATCATGATAAATAACTATCAAATAAATAGTCAATGGCAATTCTTCTAAAAATAAAATTAGATTTGTTTACATATTTTCTAAAATATGATATTTGTTTTCATGAGGTGTTAGTTGTATTTAGGAAGATTAGACTATGATTAGTTAGTACATTCTTGTTAGTAGGGTATTGAAGGCCCTTTATATAAGGAATTTCTCTTAAAAGATATTAGATTCAATCCTTGTGAACCTTATATGCTTGATTAAATCAACCTCTTTTTTGTACTTTCCAATACTATTGAAGATTGAAGATATCCCTAATTTGATAGGAAATTACATTCCCTACAATAGTTTTTTTTTTATTTTTTTTATTTTTTTTGTTCAATAACTCACATCAGTGTGATCATTCATCTCATGAAATTTACATCCCCAACATTCATCTTTCCATGTAACCTCTATTTAGTGCACACACTATTTTTGTACACTGATTTTCTACATGTCATATCTTAATCAAACATGATTTATTTTTAATACACATAATTTTTCAAGAACTTCATATTAATGTATATGGTTTTAGCAAATTCTATAATTTGATGCTTATATTTCTTGAGTTTTCAAATTGTACACATGTAATTTTTGTTTAGACAAATTAATTTAGAATATATCAAAAATATAAGAGCATTTTCATTTCCCATTTTTGAAATACCTTTTTTTATGAGACATTTCTATTAATGCTTTCATGTTTCGGTTATGATGCACTACAATGGTCTCTATTACCTCAGTTTTCCATTTCTTGATAAAAATATATACAAAGGACAAGAGTTATTTTTTAATCCCTCATATACTCATTTAGTAGGATAAAAATCATGGACATCAATCTAACATCACTTTTGATGAGTATCCTACCCTTTATGTTCTAGTTTTTAGCATAGTGGTGAAATCAATTGATATTTTGTTTATGCTCTTTTTTGAGCATATTGAATCTTCCCTCATCTAGTGTGATATGGCCACTAATGTTCTTTTTTATCATTCATGGGTGTTTCCTAGACTAGTGTGTTGTGGTAGCATAAATAATTAAAAAATATATTTTGTTAACAAAGGTGTATTAAGATTTTACAACTAATTTGTAATATGCTATTTGAATATGATTTAAAAAAAAGAAATGTTTTTAGATTTATGTTTTGTGATTTAATCTATTCCTACACTAATAAATAATTAAATCAAATCTTGTCTAGATTTTTTTCCCTTTCCTACTTAAATTATGTTAGAGCAAGGAAAGGAGAGAGCTAGGTTTTAAATGCTAATTATTGGAATTTTTATCAATGATGAGCCTGATTAATAGCTAGTTTTCTCTTGTTCAGTTCATACCTTTTAAACACTTTAAGTTGCTTATTTCATATACATTTCTAAAGTTACATACCTTTTATATCTTTTATGCAATCCAAATCAGACTTTGATGAGTAGAAATATGATTATGATATGTTGATGTTCATATGAATGAATGTGTGAATGTGTATGAAATTCAATGATAATCTTTGTTTAAGGAACATGGATGTTAATAGTATGTATGCTTTAGATTAAACTAACTCTTTGCAACTAGAAGCATTGCATTAATGATGAAGGCAATCATTACAGTGATCAATTGGGAGTCATTGAAGCATTAAATAAGACAATGGAAGGATGAAGGAGTTTGTGATGAACAAAGAAACTACCATGACTATTTGTACATAGCATGTTTGTGTCATATGTCATTAAAGCAAATTTTTAAACCTAGTTTTCTTCTTCTATCTATTTTAGTTATAGTTTTTATTGCAAAGACTTTGTCTCTCTATATTTTGAAGGAGAGTGGACAATTTCATTTAATTTCTATTTACAATCCTTATGCAAATAAACCTCCTTTCAAACCTATATATTTGGATTGGTGGTTGACGAGCGGATCTAATTAGAGAGGTATGTGTTTTTTATTTTTCCTATAACATTCCAATTATTCTACCCAATAGTTTTTACTATTTTTTACCCACAAGTGAATAATTTATGATGCCAACACTTAGCAATAAAAATTTTCTTTTCTAATTCCATAACAACATGCACATTTGAAATAACCTCATTCCAAACTTTACCATTATATATTACAATAAAATATTTCAAAACCCAAGTAATGATTCCATATTACATAATTTCATGATAAAACTTCACATTTACAATTTCCATAGAGATGGATATATGAATACATAGCTTCTAAGAGCTCACTATTACAGATACAAATGGTCTAGATGTCCCAAATTGGTGCATACATTCTAGATGTCCCCATTCCTTGGTGCATATGTATTCTAGTTGTCCCAATACTGGTGCAAACATCCTCAAATCTTGGCTGCCAAATGCATGAGGAGAAGCATCATTCAAACACTTTTTTTCCAACCATGAACTTACTGTGGTCCCCTGCACATCTACCAAACTGGTAAGATGGCCCTACCCTTCGACAAAAAGATTGGTTTGGTAACCTCGTAATCCTATCCTTTCTTGAGCATGTGTTGTGTCCTATATATCTAGAGCTACCATACAATGGATAGATACAACCTACATGTATGAAAATCCCTACCTACTATGTAAAGTCGGATCACAATGAGTTGATAGTGTAAATAGTGGAAACTTACACTACTTTGGCCAAACTATTCATCACCCAAAATTTAGAGTGGAGGTCACATACTCACCCACCTTTCTAGCTCAATTTGGTTTATGACCATTCATACTCATTTCATACATAAAAATAAAGTGATGACACAACAACTTGACTATCTAGGTTACACCCTTTCCCATGGATTATCCTACCCCTTGGAATAACCAAGTTAACCATATGGTATTCATAACGTCACAACATTAAATGACTCCATTTCAAAAATGTGTGATCTTATCAATAAATGACCTCATTCAAGATTATAATCTCATCAATAAATGACCTCAACCAAAAGTATAATCTCATCAATAAATCAACTCCAATCAAAAGTATAACTCAAATATTCACATTTTCACAAAGTTCACTACATTTGTATATAATCTGGAGGACATTATCAACCCTTTGAGGAGTTAGGTTCTTCCACACCATCAATTCCTCCTCTCAATTTGGCTTTGGATTATCGGAGCATGAGTCCTCTTCCATAATTTCATGAATAGGAATAGACTCTAAATCAACAATATAAAAATAGCATAATCAAAATATAATTTTTATCAACCTTGTTGTTGAATATTGATATAACCATCAAGTACACACCCTAATGCTAGGGAAAATACTCTCTTCCCAACTTTAAGAAGATATGAATAATCAATCAAGTATAGACTATCAACATGGTTTGTGTAGCATCACAACCTATTGATGATGACATGTCTATCATGCCATCATTTGTGTTGTGTTACTAACCTCATTATCCAAAAATATTTACTTAGCTTCATAAGCTAGAAATTTCAAGATAATAGTTCAATATAATTGAAACATAGAAAAATTGGGTTAGGGGTTCAAATACATAGGGCTTTATACTAAATTTGGAATGTTTCACCAAACTTACTATAAAAAATAGAAATGTGGAAAAATGGGGTGAATGAACCCACCTATTCTTCTATTTCATTTAGGAAATTAGATCCCTCAAGTTAAAACCCACTTTCAACCCTTAGGTGAGTGAATTCTTTGAGGAATCTTCCAATTTCCCTTTTTTGCAAGGATGGGGGTCTAGGCCAAACAACACTTTGGGGAAAAAGATTAAAAATAGAAAATCAACTCCAAAATGCAATCTATCACTTGGATTTAGTAGATTAAACATAAAACTGAAGGAACCAACATTTTTTTTGGAAAATTTGGAAGAGATAAATTCTATGTACCTCTCACAAAATGGTGTTTTAAGAATTTGTCTAAGGACTCATTCACCCTATGGTGAATAACCTATGTAGATTTTCAAAAATGGTTTTGGGTCCCTTTTCTTAAAATCGCGACTTCCGTGATTCCCCATTTTCTCATAGTCATACCGGAAATAGATCTAGAATTTGAGTTTCCTTTGAGATGACAACAAAGGTGATACAACTTTGACAACTTTGCAATTTTACACTTTTGAGATCTTCAACTTTTCTTCAACCTACAAATATGAAACACACAAAGAGAGGGGAAAAATGTTTGTTTTTGGGTGAATGTGGGTTTTCCTTGGTCAAAACCTATTTTGGTAATTAAACCTTGAAATGAAATGAAATGGCTTGAAAGGAATGATGAATGAACAACTCAATGTCACAACTCACCAAACCCTTGAATGAACCTTTGAAGGACTGAAATCTCTCAATGTTGATCTTGCACGAAATGGTTTCAATGGATGTAGATCTTGATGTTTGAATCTTGCTTTGAATCTTTGACTTGAATGCTTGAATTAGATCTTGAAACCTACATCACAATGTGAGCTCCAAAAAAATGCCTAATTGCAAAAGACTTTGACATGAAAATTGGATCTTGAATTGTTGCAACAAATGATGAAGAAATCTTCTCTTAAATTCTCTTGACAATAATCTTGGCTCTTATTAAGTTCACCTCTTGCTAGCTTACTTGAATTGATAAAATAACCTTGTATTTATAGATATTTATCCTTAATTTCCCTAAATTCAAATATCACAAGCCGACATTGAATCATGGATTTGAAAATATTAAAATACTGCCAAAAACATAATTTAAATTAGGGTCCTAAGGTCTAGGGAGGAGGCAAATGGGTCTTAGGTCCCTAAACCTAGGACACACATTGCTCAATGAGAGGTGCTATGTTAAGGCATTAATGAATGTCTAGTTTCCTCTTCGAAAAATGTAATAAAATAGGCTTGGATTTGAATTAAGGGGGGAAATTAAGGCCTAATTAAGCTCAATTAATTAAAGGCGCCCTAAATAAGTGTGAAAGTTTAAATAAATACATTTTACAACATTAAATTAAGGAAAAATTAAGTTCATTTTAATTAATAGGGCCCTAAACTTAATGTGATTATGTAAAATACATATTACAACACTAAATTAAGGCATATGTAATTAAGTCCAAATTAACATTAATTCCAAATTAAGTGTGAAAATATAAAAGGGATACATTTTTCTACACTACAATAATATTGATTCCAAAACTTCACAACCTATGAAGCATATACGTAGTCTATGACAGTCCAAATATTAAAGCTAATACTCAAATATTATCTTATACAATCTCAAAAAATTCCACATAAAGAGTAGATATATATATAATATTAACCATTGTGGTTTCATAGATAAATACCCAAAGATCATGCAAGCTCTTTACAAACAAGATTAATCAAATGATCAAACAAACAAGTTCAACATAATAGATAATACAATCTTTCCCCAAGCACTTACATTCAATTGCATTTGTAACATAAAAAGAGTAAATAAGTAGAATCCTCATGCCTAGAATTAATAGCTCCTTTTGAGGATATCGCTTTCCAAGCCCAAATCCTCAACCATGTTTATTTATCATTCTATGGACAATCTATCTCCAAACTCTAGCCACTCACAAACTCTCTCAACAATTGCAAAATCACAAAGTAACTCTCAATCTCACAAAGCTCTCAAAAATACTCTTGCACAAGAAATACAACAAAATAAAAATAAAGAAATCATAATGGAAAGTGTCACAAATGGTAGAAAGCACCTCTATATATACTAAAATTTGAGCATCATAATGTTATAAACAAGCTATCAATTCTGCCACCTTCTTATTTTGCATGCATCAACTCAACTGATTTAAACTCTCAGATTGCAACACATAACAATCCTCTTATTTCCAATTTCATAAAATGGCTAAGTTGACTTCATCCTTGTGACAACATGACTCTTTATTGAGTCAAGGGACAACGACACATTCTACAGGTTTCCTATTTGATTTACAAGTTGACTACCTTCATATATTTTGGCCAATTGTATTTTGACCAAGTCTTCATGTTGTACATTGGTTTGAAGACTTCCATTTTCTTTCTATTTCTTATTAGACACCTAAATTTGGACTCTTGATTTATCCAAATTTATCCCTTTTCATCTAAGCTTCCCCTTATCCGCATTAATTAATTAATTAATATCACTATTATTTAATTAATCCCTCTAAAGTTCTTCTAATCCTTAAGGTATCTAGTTAACAATTAAATACCTTCCTTTCATCAAAATGAATTAAATAAATATGACATTTATTTTAATTCTCATATGTCACATCCTCCATTTTATTTAATCCTAATCCATCTTCTAATCTCATGATTAGGGATGCAGCACATGCCTAATCCTTGATTAAGATGTGTCACACCTCCAACTTTTGCAAGTTGGCTCCTTAATCTCTTAGCCACCTAACCCTCCTCTAATCCTTCATTAATTAGCCTAATCAACCTCTCAAAGAATTTTTAATTCGTTTTATCCTTCCAAAGAATATTAAATTCATTTTTCTCTTCCCCATGTGATCTTTGACTTGTCACATCAAGTCACATGTGAAATCTAACTTGCCTCTAATCTTCATTAATTAGTCTAATCAAGTACTTGCACAACCTTAATCACTTAATCAAGTCAACCCTATTAAATGCTTTCTCCTTTTGGACAAGGTATCTCCATTCCCCATGTGAATTTTTAATTCACATTTAATCCCCCAATGCATTTAAAGGAATTTTAAATTCCTTCTCTCATCCCCATGAAAATATTTGAGGAATTTTTAATTCCTCACATGTCCTCTCACCCACATGGGGACAAGTACCTCCTTTATGAGGAGATATTGTCCCAATCCCAAGGTACTATGTACCCCCTCCATGTCAAGACACTACCTCTTCCACCTCATGAACACATCATCCTTTTAAGTTATATCACATGCCACATGTCAAGATGTGGTTTGTGAGTTCCCTCAACTCACCTTAGCCCTACATATTGATCTTGGTGGCTCAATCTTGATCATCCATTTCCCTAGAGATTTCTAAATTCTCTATAAATAACCCCTCTTTTCTCTTATTTTGGGGGAGATCATGCATTATAGCCAAACTCTTGCAAAATTTTCCTAGAATCAATACTTAGCCATTTTCATGCTTACATCCACTTTGATGCATTATCATATCATCACCTAGCTTGCATCTTGTGCCATCCAAGGAGCATACAACACCAAAGATCGAACCAAAGGATCGATTCGAGACAAGGTAAAAGGTTCCATTCATTGTTTTTATTTTGTGTTGAATGCAACTAGGCAAATCTTGAGGTGTAGGTTGTTTTTAGTGTTATTTTGCACTTTCTTTTCTTATTTGCTCATTTCTCTTTCTAAAGCACATAGATTCACCTACTCACACTTGCTTATGGCACCAAACCAAATTTTCCCTTCTTAATGTTGTTCTTTGGGTTTCTTTTAAATGCAATGTAGGCTCCCAAGCACTACTGCTTTAGTGCTTCCCAAGCACTAATATTTATCATTCACTTTTTTCAATAACTATACACTATAACTTAAGTTCTTTTACATTTTATTCCATCCCATGCATTGAACATGGTGTAGCTTTTATTCACATGTATGTTGGCTTTTATTAAGCCATGCTCTTATGGCTGCGCCATATATGTGCCCTTATTTACTTTGCAAATATTTCAAAATTCATTCAATATATACATATATAATATATATTACAATATCTTCATTATAATATATATTAGCATATATATATGCATAAAATCAATTTTTGATATTAAATATATATCAATAGATATATATGTATATATTATTAATATATATATAGATATATATGTAATATAACTTATGTATATATTATTAATATATATAAATATATATGTAATATAACTTCTATATATATATTAATATATATATACACATTCATACATTTATTAAATCATTATTTTCTAATCACATATACACTATAGTTTATATATATTGATATCTCAATATCCATATATACACATATATTTACATATTGATCGATAGATATACACATATTATATATATGTTGTATTTACCCTATCAATATTATCATGCACATGGTATATCCATTAATGGGTATGTGTAAGTATGTCTACTCATGCATACACATGCACACATATACTCATATGTATGAGTATATCATAACCACACACACACACACACATATATATATACATATATATATACACACATATATATATATACATATATATACATACATATATATATATACATTTGTATGTATATCTCCATTGGTCAATATATAAATATAAACTCATGAAGATATAACTACACTTAACACAAAGGCGCAACCTCAAATCTCAAAACAAGAACAATCAAAGACTAAACCCAAAACCATTACCATTCAATGACCAAAGAGTACTTACCATTTCCCGACTAACTTGAATCCACTAGACCAACTAGGTTGTGAGTGTGTGATAGCTCAAATAGTCATATTAAGGGTTAATGAACCAAGTTCTTCTCCTGAGTGATACTCCCCCTCTCTTCCAGAGGCTCGATTCATTTCTTGTATCCAACTTAGTGCATCACAAAGGTAGTTAGTCGTTCACTAAAATTCCTTTGCATCATAAATCACTTGCAACATCAAAGCATTAAGTATTCATATTGCAATACATATTTATTCATCGCATTTTTCATCGGTATAAAACACAATCATTCCTTCAAAAGAAATAACATCTTAATGCATATTTTAGTATTTCATTCACCTATTAAACATATTAAGGTCACAATTTACATTTATCATCATATTTACTCATGAAGGTAAAAGTAACCTAGTAACTGAGAAATGGGGTATAACATTTCCAGTATTATTTTCCAACAAACAATCTTGCATTGTTAGTTTTATGTTATCAATTGTAATAGATATGCACTCATGAATGAAAGATTTATGAATATTCTTGTCATGTTGTGAGAGTTCAATTATATGCAATGAAGATATTCCATTTTATCGTTATGCTTAGTTCATTCAAGTGACACATATTTGGTTTCTTATGTGGGAACAACTTGAGCAAGGGCCACTCAAGGTATTATTCACCCACCTTTATTTCTACTTTTAAAATAGGTGTTCATATTATTACATTCATTTCATTTAGATTCTTCTTTCCCATGCACATGAGATATATCTTGTTTTATGATTCACTTTTTGTATTGAGTCCTTGAGTTGTCCTCCAGAGTAAGACAAGTAGTTAGGAGTAAGAATTTGTAGTGTTAATGAAGTTGCAGAGTTCAAATTTAGCAGTTATTAGTTATAGTGCCAAGCTAAAACTACCTGCAACATCAATAACAAACTAAGTTATTCCCTTTTTTTGTAGTTTATGCTTTATTTCCTTTTCAACCTTTACTATTTTCCTTCACATGTGTAAACCACCTATACTAGATGATATAGGCATTGTAGATTCCATGAATGCACATGCAATGCCAACATCACCATAATCTTATGAAGCCCTAGTTGATAATTAAATGATGCCTTTGCAAGGGTTTAGTGGATTGTTTAGCTAGGAACCCTTCCTTTGAATTGTGTGTCTAACACCAAGTTGATTGGACATTAGTGAGGCCTTACATTTTTGGTAGCATTGTAAAGGATGGTGCTACATTAAATATTCTCCTATGTAATTTCAAAGCTTTCATAGTTAGAATTTTACTTTCAGCATTAGGGTAATTAGGTTTTAGTCATCAATACAAAAAAAATTACTAAAATTTTGCAAGAGTTGTTGACCCAAAAAGTCACAACTATTGTATGTGGAGGTGATGAGACACTTTGGGAATATTTCTCCCTTCAACACACAAAGCTTTGGAAGATATTGGTGATCATAGTGAAAAGAGGGAGGGTATTCTTGAAGAAGAATATTCCCTAACACCAGTATTCACACCAGAAAAAGATGAGACTTCCCCCACACAGATCATCACCATGGGTGATGTTGCAGTGGAAGACCCACCAAAGCATCTAATCTTTGAGTTCCCCATTGCCAACTAGTAGAGAGCAACTGCACTAAAGAGCATACCTCCTTTAGTATTACCTATCTTCTGCAGTTTGATCACTATGGACACAAATACATTCCTATTCAAGTTTGATGTGTTGTGCATAAGTTATGATTATAGTAGAGATGCACATAGGCTCAAATTGTTTCCAAAAACTCTAAAGGATGCTAGTTTGAGATGGTTCATGGGTTTAGGAAGAGATGTTCCAAATTGGACTACCATGTGGACAAAGTTCTTGGAAAAATACCAAGACTACTATAGAGGAATTGATAGAAAAAGAGATGATATATTCAGGATGTCACAAAAGGAGGATGAATCCCTAGAAGACTACATGGAAATATTTTTGTTTTTCCTTAAGAAATCCCACCAAAATAAACTATTTGATGAGTATTTAAAGCGAACATTCTTAAGGGGTATTAACGAGGATTGTATGGATCCACTTAACCTCATTGGGGAAGGAGATATCTCTCCAACACCATTTGAGGATATATGCAATATATGCAGGAGCTATTCAAGACCTTTCACAAAGAAGGTTAGAGGAGACTAGAAATCTTCCATCAACAAACCATCTAATGGAGTCTCTAGAGTTGAATTGAGTAATCTTTTGTCCAATATGAAGGATGATATTGTCAACCATATAGCTACACAACTAGATAACCTCCATATCAAAAATAAGCAAGGGGAGGTAAAAGTAGCTCTTATAGAATACTGCCAGCATTGTAGACAAAGAAAATATAACTACAAGTGCAAGAAGGTGGCAAGTATCTCTAAGGAAAAGCATGGGAGACTATAATTTCATACATTGGAAGGTGAAGATGAAAAAATATTCTACATAGCTCAAAGGAAACCTTGGCAACCAAGGTAAGGTATGCCTCAAGATCCTTTGAATAATAATATGTCATTTCCCAGTAACAATACAAGGGTGTTAGTCCTCCTCTACACCAAGGATTGATGCTAGCCCTGTATAAGTACACTCTTGTGCTTAACCCTCACGGTATCCCTTTGGTAGCTAGAAATGATAATCCTAACTGCTTTGATGGTGTTAATGAGGAGCCCCATATTGATGAAATTCATGTTGAGGCACCTAACCCCTGCCTACCTCCCTTAGTTGCTATTAGGAGGGTGCTAATTCTTGTTAAGAGCCCTTCCCTTGCTGCTAATGTCTCGAATCCCTCAACTCTTGGGATGCAGAAATAGTGGATAAAGGTATTTTTGAGACTGAGCTCAAGAAGGCTACCCCAGAGAAGAGAAAACACTCACCTCTTCTATTGAAATTTCCCAAGGTGAAGAAATTTAAAAGATATCTCAATCCTAGTGATGTCATTACTATTACTAAGGAGGGTGTGCAAAATGAGGAGTTGAAAGAGAACATGCAAGGGCAAGGAAGTGGAGGAAGTAGTGGTAGAAGGTCAGCCAACCTAGCTAAAGCTACTTCTAAGGACAAGAAATGTAAACAAAACATCACAGTGTGTGAAGAGGAAGACCTGGAAATTGAAGATTTTGAAGCCCAGGAGGAAGAAGATTATGAAGATATGGATTTCAAGGATTCTTCCTATGATATGGGGGAAGAGGGATCAGATGAAGAAAAGGAAGAGGAGGAGGAGGAAAAAACTAAGAAAGAAGAGGATCAAAAGAATGATAATTTGACTGTGCAGGATGCAGGGAATATGGGCATTGAAACTAATACTAAGGACTCAAGCATTGATTTTATGAAGAGTAGACAAATTTTTTTTAGGTTCAGGTGGGAAATATGGAGAAAGCCTTGGTTAATCTAATGAAGGTAACTAATAGGCTGATGTGGAGGGCGATGATTGGCATTATTTCAGGACAAACTAAAATTTCTAGGAAGTTGAAAAAATAGGGGAAGTCTGATGTTTTAAAGATGTTGGATGAGTCTGAGGGACCTGACTGGAGGGAGTACATCTCCCTCATTGGTGAATATGGAGACCTACTAAAAAAATCCAAGTAATGGCTTCTTGATGTTGTTTAAATGACTGATATCCTCTTTTTGTCATTTTGTTTCCAAATTTTAGACTGCTATTTTATAATATCCTTGTTATGGTTTAGGACTACCTGGGATATGGTAGATTTGATCAATGGATTACTTATATTTAATTATTCTAGCAGAAACTTCTTTTTTTTATTAGTATTGGCTAGATTATGGTTACGATGTTAAATGATGGCCTGCATGCCACACTGGCTATTATTTTTTGGTGCTTGTTGTTGATGCTATTTCCAACTTTGTTTCAATTCCTTTTTGTCTTTTGGCTATAACCATGGGATCAAGGCCTTTCCCTGCTTAACTAATAAAAAATAATACAAATTTTCCTAGTTTGAATCCTCAACCTTGGGCTAATCCACAAAACCAACCATGGCCAAATTCTCAATCCAATTGGAACCAACAACAACAAAGCATGTGGCCACCTCAAAATTACCAAGGATATAATTTCCAATGGCCACCTCAAAAAAACTAAGAAAAACCTCAGTGGAAAAGAGGTCAACAATGGAAAAACCTAAAAATAAATTATCAGCAACCACAACCACCTTTGCAGCCACAACAACAAGCCATTATGCCAAATCCAACAAAACCAACACCACAACCACCTAGAGCACCTCAAATACTAGCCCAACTTGCATCTAACCCCAATAATAAGCATGTCTAATAGGCCTACACTAATGAAGCTATTCAATACCCTACTTATGGGGTAGAGCTAAGTGATATCCACCTCAGATCGGGGAAAACCTTAGTTGGGCCTTCATTCCCTCAAATTACTAAATTGATTGATGAAGAACCCCTAGTAGAGATATTAGACAATAAACCTAAGGAGCTTGAGTCAAATTAGGTTAACCAAACCAATCCAAGTCCAAATCCTCCATCCCCTGAAAGATTGGCAGATCAAAGACATCAAACACAAGCTGAAACTGACTTGTTGGGACAACTTAAGGATGTTTGCATCAAGATACCCCTTATTCAAGCAATTAAGGAGGTTCCTATATATACTAAAACAATAAGAGAACTATGCCTTAAAAATCTAGGCAGGAAGAGAAAAGATCCACATATTGTACATGTCTTAGGACAACTTGTAGACATTATGTTGGGAAACATAACTGTTCCCAAGTACGCATACCCTAGGAGCCCTATATTGGATGTAAAGATAAATGGCACTCTCATAAAGAACACCTTAATTGACTTAGGAGAATTTATTAATGTAATGACTAAAGAGATAATGAAGTTGTTACAATTGATAAAACTTAGACCTACACCTATTGTTTTATAGTTGGTAGATAGGTCCACAATCAAACCTAAGGGTATCATTGAAGACTTAGTGACAACATTGGATTCATGGGAGTAACTAGCAGATTTCATGATACTTCAAAAAAAGCTAATCTTGCAAGCTACCCCCTCATATTAGGAAGACCATGGTTGGAAATAATAGATACCTTCATAGGGTGCAGATCTAGGTTAGTCTTTTATCCACTAGCCCAGCCACATGCAAACCTAGAACAAACCATTTGGCCTGCACTAGATGAAGAGGGTCAATACTTCTTGCAAGAATTGATGATTGTTGAATTCCATCCCATGTTAGAACACCAATATGAAGATGAATTGATAGTAAACATCATTCAAAATGACTATAGTAGGGACCTGTAACATCGGGATTGCTTGACATGTTTGTAGGAGCCTCTATAAAATATTATCCATGCTACTTCATCTAAGTCAATTTCCCAAATATTTCATGATTTTTTACCACTTCAATGTATCCCGAACATAGCAAGACTTGAAATCTCATCTGTACAAATAACATCCAATACTTTAGAGATAATTTTGGGTAAAACATTGAATGTTAACTGTCAATTGACTGGTATACAACAAATATCACTAATGATTATGCTACCAACACATGCAACAACCTTTGCATGAGATTACCATGACATGAAGGGAATAGACCCATATTTGTGCATGCATAGGATTTACATCAATGATGGTTTCAAACTCATAAGGCAACCCCAAAGGAGAATGAACCCTATAGTTAGATACATAGTTAAATTTGAATTGCAAAAATTACTTGATGTAGGCTTTATATATCCCATCTCTTATAGTCAATGGGTGTCACCTCTAGTAATTGTTCCAAAGAAAGGAGAACATGGAGAGTATGTGTAGACTACCGAGAATTAAATGTTGCAACTAGAAAGGACCAATTTCCACTACCCTTCATTGACCAAGTACTTAATTCGTTAGCAGGAAAAAAGTATTCCTTTTTGGATGGATTTAGTGGCTATAGCCAAATTAATATTTCCCCAGAAGACCAAGACAAGATAAAATTCGCATGCCCTTGGGGAACATATTCTTATTTTGTCCTACCATTTTCCATTAGTAATGCACCACCCACTTTCCAGAGGGAAGTACTAAGTATATTCTCAAATTTTACAAATGATTCCATGGAACTTTACATAGATGATTTCATAACATATGGGAATACATATGAAGAAGCACTTGGAAATGTAGAGAAGGTGCTCAAAAGGTGTCAAGAACACAACTTATCCCTAATTCATGAAAAGAAGGGATTATTTTGGGACATTTTGTGTCCAATGAAGGAATTTAGGTGGATCCCAACAAAATTGAAGTGATATCAGCACTTTGTGTGCCTCAAAGATAAAAATATGTTAGAAGATTCCTAGGAAATGTTGGATATTATAGGATATTCCTCCAAGAATTTAGTAAACTTGTAGCTCTACTATTTGTTTTATTGTCCAAACATATTGAAGTTTAGTTGTCAGCTACCTTCCAACACTCTTTTGAAGCACTCAAGGAAACACTAACCAAAACACCTATCTTGAGAGGACCAAATTGGACCATACCTTTCCATATCCATAGAGATGCTTTTGATTTTTCTATAGGATTTTTTCTTAGTAAAAAGGAAGGAAACAAAGAGTATGCCATCTACCACATCAATAAAAATCTACAAGGGGTAGAACTCAATTATACAATGACAAAGAAGGAGATGTTAGCAGTAGTATATTCCATAAACAAATTTAGGAATTATATTATAGGATATCCAATATTCATACACACTAACCATACAACAATCAGGTATCTAATGAACAAACTAGTGGTTGGTGGAAAAATTTTCAGGTGGTTGTTGTTACTTCAAGAATTTGGAATTACCATTGTGGACAAGGCTGAAAAAGAAAATGTAGTAGCAAAATTTCTATCTAAACTACCAACAAAATAAAAAGAAGATGTTGTTGATGATTCATTTCTAGATAAGCATCTATTTCCTCTATCTCTACATACACCTTTGTTTGTAGACATTGCCAACTATCTAGTAGTAGGATAAACACCACCTCATTTCTCCCAAAGAGAAAAGAGGCAATTGGTTCACAAAGTTTTTCCCTACTCTTGGATATCTGGATACTTATTTTACACATGACCAAATAACATTATGAGGAGATGTATCAGAGAAGATAAAGTATATGACATTCTCAAATCATGCCATGGTAAACCCTGTGGGGGAAATATTATAACAAAGAGGACAACTCTTAAGATTATCAACATTGGCTATTATTGGCCAACTCTTCATAAGGACACAATGAAATCCACTAGGGGATGTGATACTTGTTTTAGAGAATGGGAAGGCCAACAAAAAAAGATGAAATACAATTACATCCACAATTATCAATAGCACCATTTGATAAATGGGGATTAGATTTCATTGGCCCAATATCACCAACATCTAACAAGGAATATATACTAGTGTGTACAAATTACCTTACAAAATGGGTGGAGGTTAAGGCTTTACAATTTGCAAGGGATGGTAATGTGGAAAAGTTTCTCTATGAGGACATATTTACAAGATATGAAGTACCAAGAGAAATTGCCATACACCAAGGGCCCCAATTTACAATAGAACTAATCACAAAATTGGTTCAAGAGCATGAAATCAGACACAAGAATTCTACACCTTACCACCATCAAGATAATGGACAAGCAAAAGTCACAAAAAAGGAAATTGAGAACATTCTAACAAAAATAGTACAAATTCATAGGAAAGATTGGGTAGTCAAGTTGCCTAAGGTAGTTTGGGCCTATAGGACAACTTGGAAAATAACAATAGGGTTTACACCATATGAATTGTTGTATGAAAAGAAAGAAATACTTCCTATTGAATTTGAATACAAAACATTGAGGACAACAATCACATTGGGCATGGACTTGTCAACAACACAACAAGAGAGGTTACACAACCTCAATGCACTTGACAAAATCAAGATGGAAACTATACACCACACTAAAGTTGTTCAAAATTAGAGAATCAAATGGCATGATTAGTTCATTAAGACCAAGGAATTTAGTGTAGGATATTGGGCTTTTCTTTATGATTCAAGATATAAGGACTACAAAAGGAAGTTGTAGACAATATGGTTTGGTCTATATGAGATAAAAAGGTGTTTCCTAATGGAGCAATACAACTATAAACCATTGATGAAGTTAGATTCTCACTATTGGTTAATGGACATAGACAAAAGTTGTATAAGAAACCACTGCAAAAGGATGATTTCCTTCTTTCATTAATCCAGGAATTTGAGCCTTCACTTCAAAATTCAACTACAAAAACTACAAGTTCTACACATAATTCAGTAGAGGAGTTTCCTAGCTTGCCTATTGATGTCACACAAGTATAAATTTCTAACACACTTCACATGCACACACTACACAAGGTGACAATAAAACACCATCATTTTCTAGTATAGTCAATGATGCAATAGGGACCTATAGCAACACGGTTAAAGATGAAAAAATTTAAAAGGGACTTGATACTAGAGGCACCCATAGTAATTGATTGACAATCATTTAAAAATTACCCTTTGAACTAATTGCATGATCCATACTTTCGAACTCCATTTTTTCACATACATGCAACCACACATCTTTCATTTTTGTATGTGCAACCTATACACCTCCTCACACATAGCATTTCCATCACCCTTTCTTATTACCACGTATCATAAAATTCATCTCACATCCCATCTACTATACATCCCACAACCTTTTCCAACAATCATTCACCACACACCATGCATTCATGTAATTCACTTCAATTTTCAATTAAGAATAGTCACATCAACCCAATTGCGGGCAGAAATCAACACATTTGCATGAGTTACATTTTACTTCACAAGTATTCTATAGGTACATGCATTATCTTGTCATAATTAGCATAGATGATCATTTATTTCGTATCTGTTAACATTAATTTAGGCATGTTTTCATATCTAATTTGATATTCCACTACTTCCCATTTAAACCTCCACCAAGAACCATATAGTTAAGTGAGGACACTTAATAGATTTAGTTGGGGGGAGGGATACTCTCATTTTCTTGACAACAAACCCTTTGCGACATTTTTTCCATTTATTTTTCCTCTATTTTTACACAATATAAGCTCAAAGGAGAAGGAAAAGGTTAGAAGCAACTGAGTTAAGAGGATATAGCATACTGTAAGTGGTGTAATTAGATTAAACAAGTAAAAATTGAAAAGTGCATAATTAAGGGAATTACAAAGTAATAGAAGTATCATGGGTGGTGACATTATCCGTAGGGAGCCAAAAACACATACCCAGTTGTTGGAAGATAGGCTGGTGTTACCATTTTTTCAACAAGCTAGTTGGATGGACTACTTCTTAAAACTCACAGAGTTCAATGTAGTTATGAAACAACAATTTACTACTACTTTGCAAAATGATGAGGTAATTGTAAGAGGTTTGAAGGTGGATGCTTCAGAGGCTACTATTATTGAGGTTTTAGGACTACCAAGGGAAGGGGAAGAGTTTCCAATAAGGGAAAATGCCATAGCTGCCAAGAATGAATTTAGACAACCAAGAGAAAACCTAGACTCATCGCCCCAAGGTACAAAAATATTATCCTTGCCCTGGATATGGGCCTTAGTAGCTTCTATATAGTCAAATACTTATCCTGTGATTTTAGGAAATCCTTATTGTATACAATCTATTTTAAGCTTTTAAGTCATCTTCACCATGATAGGAGGTAGTAGCAAAAGGTTTGTATAATTTGCTAAAATTAATGAGTTATGAATATAAAAAGAAAGAGGAATAACACAACATTATCACGGTATCTAGTCACGTGTTGATAAAAGGTTTGAGAATTCAGATTCCCATGTTTCATAGGAAAGAAGTTCCTAAATTACAACCATATCAACACCATCAGCCGAGAACCTGTTGTCCTAGAAAGACAAGAGGAACCTCTTTTATCAGATAGAGAAAACCCCTGGATACCCTACTGCATCACCTACTCACAACATATGAGAGCTAGAGGAGCAGAGCTTGCAAGAACCACAACCTATAGCCTCTAAGCAACCTGCAATAGAAGATACCCAAGAAACCCCTACCTCTAGGAAGACATCAAGAACCAAGAAAAGGAAAGGTGAATCTTCTTTTGCATCTACAAGGGGGTAGAAGAAATCCACACATCCTAGGAGGAAATCAGACCACCTAAAGAGGAAAGGTTCCATGAGAGGGTCAGTTAAGGAGCAAGAAGAAGAATATTTTGTTATGGTTGAGATAGACTCATAATTGAAGGGGAATTCCCCAAGCAATGTAAATACACTGGTTAAATAGACATGGTATTTCACAAGCACCTCTAAATCTGATTTAGAGGATGCATTTATTGCAATAAAAATGAAGAAAGATCCTCAAAGATCCCTGAAAGTGAGGGTTGTAAATACACTATGGGGGATGATGACCAATTCCTAGACAAGGATGAAGAATTGTATATAGAAGAAAGAAACATTAGTAAGGAATTGTAGGAGGCAATGGATAGGATAAAGCAGTTAGAAGAATTGGTAAAATCATATCAACATAGGGATAGTGAATGGGACACAAAGATTAAGGAATTAGAGGGAAATTGCATAATTTTGAGCATGGACCCAATTTGGAATTCCTTGCACACCTTTCCATGGTTGAGGTAGGAAATAGAGAGCTTGTGACTAAAGGGCCAATTCCTCATATAAAAACCCTCATTGGTCCTATTGTAGTATCCTTAGGTGTAGAGTTGTGGAAAATAACTTAGGAATTATCCTAGAAACAGAAGGATTGGGAGAAGGAAAAATCATAAATGATAGCTAATCACACTAGGGCCATTGAAAAGTAGGAAACACAGGTGAAGAAATTGATAGTAATAATTTGTGAAATAGTAAACAAGGATACTCAATTGTTGAATTATAGACCCCCTTCTAGGGTCTATGCATTGTTTTTACAAGAAACTCACTTATGCTTCCAATTCAACCATTTAATCAGTGATTTACTAGTTGTAATGAATAATAAATTTGTGTTTTTAGAAAGATTTTTTGATTCTACACTAGATATGCAAGATCAACTATGTGATTTTTACTTGCATAATTTTATTCTTCTACATGAAACAGAGTGGAATCCACTAATGTTTGCAGGGGATCTACAGATTAAAGCATTGGCCTCATATGTTAGGAATGAGTAGGAAAGGGGTGAGATCTTGCAACAATATATTGAAAGAGAAAAATCCATTGCTTTGTAGTTAGGAAGGAATCAAAGGATCCCAATGTTGTTATGGAAGAGTGGTCAAAACTCTTGGAATATAAAGGTGTAGGTAGAAAAATAATGAATATCAGTGAAAAGGATTATATCAAGATGAAGCAACTAGCTCTAGGACCCATCCATGAAGCCTTTAATTTTATGCAAGAAAGGTGGAAAGAATTAACTCCTGAGTTAAAGAGGAAAGAACCACACTACTTGTATAACTTTGTAGCCATTATGGGAAGGTCTCATATATATATATATATATATATATATATATCCAAAGATCAAGTACTTAAATAGTTCCCACTTACCTTTCATCCACCCATCCTTTATTTAGTGCCACATTGGTCAAGAAAGAAGTGTGCAAAGGAAGAAGGGGCAAAGAATATCAAAATGGAAATAATTGCATGTTATAGAGGTTACTATTTGAAGTAGGGGTAGGGAGTTGATGTTTTTATAGACTTCAAGGAGATAAATTTGTAGAATAACCTCCATCCTTGAAATATTGCTTGAGGAAAAGAAATTTATTCAGTTGGGGGAAGTGATGAGCCTAATTAATAACTAGTTTTCTCTTGCTTAGTTCATACCTTTTAAACACTTTAAGTTGCTTATTTCATATGCATTCTTCAACTTACATACCTTTTATATCTTTTATGCAATCCAAATCAGACTTTGATGAGTGGAAATATGATTATGATATGTTGATGTTTATATGAATGAATGTGTGAATATATATGAAATTTAGTGAGAATCTATTTTTAATTCATGGATGTTAATAGTATGTATGATTTAGATGAAACTAAATATTTGTAGCCAAAAGCATTGAAAACCACAACAACTGGAGAACTCAACCTTTAGCTAAAGGATTTTAGGCCAGTAATAAAAGGAGATTCTAGAACGACTATACATGTGATAATTGCATAAATGATGAAGGTGATCATTGCAGTGATCGATTAGGAGTCATCAAAGCATTCAATAAGATGATGGAAGGATGAAGGATTTTGTGATGAGCAAGGAAACTGTCATGACCATTTGTATGGAGAATGTCTTTTTCATGTCGTTAAAGCAATGTTGCAAACCTAGTTGTCTTCTTCTATTTTTTTTATTTATATTTTTTATTGCAAAGACTTTGTCTCTCTCTATTTTGAAGGAGAGTGGACATTTTCATTTTTTTTTTTTATAGGACCCTTATGCAAATAAACATCCTCTTGAACCTATATAGTTGGATTGGTGGTTGAGGAGAAAATCTAGTTAGAGAGATATGTGTTTTTTTATTTTTCCAGTATTGTTTTCCAATAGACAATCTTGCATTGTTAGTTTTTTGTTATCAATTGTAATAGATATA
>VDFB02180577.1:0-20737 GCA_007258455.2 Sequoia sempervirens
TATACTTATATATTAGTAATATATATATAATGCTAAAATATAAATAATATTTAAATATATTATACATAATAATATAATATATTATATGGTATATAGTTTTGTAAGAGATTATATATTAAATTATAAATAATATTGTATATTCTAAACTAGATATATTAACATAAACTATAAACTATAAACTATAAACTATTTAAAAATCATATATAAACCAAATCGTATATTCTAAACTAAATATATTAAAATAAACTATAATCTACAAACGAGATATATTGCATATGTTAAATCATATGTTATAAAGTCTTGACATTTTTTAAAATGCTATGTAAAAAAATTGGATATCAGATATAGATCGGATATCCAATTTAAATCCAATATCCGATATGTCTAACACAAAATTCATTACCTAGGGAATAGGCTCAGGTTTGCTTTGGTATTTGGTTAGGAGATGCTAATCCTAAAAAGTCAACACAAAAAGTGTGTTTAACAACTTACCTTGTTTTTCCAGACTTCGCCCATGTGGCTGAGGACTTTATATTTAGCCAAAATTGATAAAATGAAAAGGGTTTGTAGAGGAGATTCTCAGCTTTTTGCCAATATAAACTATGCTTTATTTTGAATTTAATAAATTATTATTATTCATTTTCTATTAGAATTATGACTAAAGTCCTCATAGATAGGCTGATTGTAAAACATCTATAACTTTCAAACGGTATCATATTTTTTGAATCGAAAACATGCGTCACATTCTATGCTTTGCATACTATAGCATTAAAAAAAAAATTGAATTTCATGGATTTTTGACCAAGTTAAGGTGGTCAGACATACGAGTTTTTATATTTTTTAAAAGTTGTAATAAAAAAATCATAATTAATTATTTTCTTGGAAAAAAATTACAAAAAAATATGCGTCACATCCGGACATGAGTCCTCTACTTATATCTAAAATCTCATAAAAAAATATTATCATTTTATTATGGTTAGGGTGGTCAAACAGACACCTACTTCTTATTTTTTTCCTAAAATTTAAGTAATACTGCATTGAAATTTCAAATTTTCACCAAATAGATTTTGTTTTAAAAAAAATAAACCTAGTAGTTTAGAAACTAAATTCAATTTCCCACATATTCTATTCTTACATGTTTTTGAAATAATATAGATAACTTATTCAAATTTTTACGTCAAGTTGCCTAACTCTGATTTTTCTAAATTTTCATTGCCACTTAAGGGCCTGTTTGGTCCATCATGATCCTGCACATACCCCTACCGCCAAAGTTTTCAAGGAAGGTGATATTGTTCTCAAGTGGGATGTACTAAAGAGTGGTCTAGGAAAACATACAAAATTTGACCATTTCTAGGAAGGCCCTTTTGTTGTTACTGAATGCAAGGAGCATAATGCATTCTAGTTATCAAACATGGATGGAGAAAAGTTACCAATCCCAGTAAATGGGATTCACCTCAAATGTTGTTTTGAGGTATGATTTATCATTGTACATATTAGGTTAGGTTTTATGCTTTCAATAAGTGCTTTTGCACTTTAGTTTAGTTGTTGTTTCATTCCCTAAGTGTTGTTCCAACACAGTAAATAGTTTCACTTCAATTTTTTTATGATTCAATAAGTTTCCGCCAGCCTGTTATGTTCTATGAGTCTCAAGTGAGTTGCGGCCATGTACAAAACTACTCTAGGTCTATTTCTAAGTTTTAATAAGTGACTCTGAGCCCAATAGACAAGTTTAGGCTACTGGTTTCCATGTTTAATAGGAAAACATCCAGCAAAGGTTGCCAAAAATGTTACCCAATTTTTACCTGCTAGCTTAATCAGGTAGGGCAATCTATATTTTCAAGTGTTCATGAAGGCCAAATGGAGGAGCATTTGCATCAAGGTCGCCAAGACATTTCAGTTGCCCTAATTTTTATGTATCTCACCCACTAGAGGAAGCCCAATCGAAGAAGGATGTCATCGAGGTAATGTCTCTCTGTCGAGGAGAAGTCTAGCTGAAGGGTGGAAGTCTCGGTGAAAAGTTTGGGGCTTTGTTGTAACGTCTTGCTGACCGTTGGGAGTCTCGCTGAAGGAGGTTGCATTTGGGAAAAGAGGAGTCTTGTCAGTATAACCTCTAGCCGATAGGATGGGGTCTCCCCGAAATGAAATGAGCTCTCGCCGAAACAAGGTGGCTTCGATGAAAGGTCTGGCTAACGGGATGAGGTCTTAGCAAAAAGGGGTGCCATTGGGGAGATGTCCCACCATTGGTTATGTGTCTCGCTGAAAGGTTTGAGTATAGGGTAAAGTCTTCCCGACCAGGTGGAGTCTCACTGAAAGATGAAGGCCACGGGGAGATGTCCCGCTGACTGCTGAATGTCTCACCGAAGGTTATGCCTACGGAGTAATCTCTTGTCGACCGGGAAACTCTTGCTGACAGTGGTTCACAAGGTTGAGCTCGGGGAGACTTTGAGTGAAATATTTGCACTCGGTATGATGTCTTTCCAACAAGCAATGGTCTTGGCGATGGAAATGGATATTGATATGATTCCTGCCACCCGTCGTGATGTCCTACTGACTAGGAAACTCTTTCTGACAGTGGTTGACAAGGTTTAACTCGGGGAGACTCCGAGCAAAAGATTTGCGCTCGGTATGATGTCCTGCCGACAAGTGATGGTCTCGACGATGGAAAGGGATATCAATATGACTCTTGTTGCCTGCCATGATGTCCTATCAAAAGATGAAAGTCTCCCTGATAGTTGTTCACAAGGTCGTCATCAGGGAGAAATATTTACATTTGCTATGATGTCTCCCCGACTTGTTGAGGTCTCGCCGACAGAGGGTGCTCTTGTTGTAATCTCTTACTGACCCGATGAAGTCTCGCTGAAGGATTGTGCCTTCAGCATAGTGTTTTGAGCTCACTGTAATGTCTTGCCAATTCGTGATGTCTCACCGATGGTTTTAACTCTTCGGTGTAACCGATAGGAGCTCGTTGAGACCTTGTCCCGACTTGTTTGTCTTGCTGATGGGTGTGTTCATGCTGAGCATCACCGAGACTCTTGCTGATGGTCTGGTTGGAATGCTATCTACTATCAAATGCTTTCAACAAGACCTCTTTCTAAAAGAGATATATCTTGCCAATATTCTAGGCAATGACAAAGGGGATATTGGTATGACTCTTGCAGCTCACTATGAAGTCTTACCGACAGTGGTAAGTTATGCCGATAACTGTTGTGGAGCATTATAGCATTGGGGAGACATGGCTAGTGTCTCACCGATATGTGATTCTATAAGAACAACCTTTGACTGTCTAGTGATCTCACATGGCATTTGTTCAACCAATCAGAGGAAGCTATAGGCAAACCATTGGCAGCTTGATCGGTGTCAGGAAGATTAGCAGAGCATGAATGACATCGATCTACTCTGAGATCAAAGGATGATGGATCGGTTCAATTTCCAGTGGTGTCATCTATGAAGAGATCTACCAGGGGAGGTCAGATGTTGCTTCTCGAGATGATCAACTTGTAGAAGGATCTTGAGTAGGAAAAAGGCAGAAAGGAAAAAACCTCAAGTCATAATGATAGTTGTGGTGTATACTGGCGAGGGGTAGATTGACATGGACAACAAGGATACACATTTAATGTTGAAGTAACTTGACTCAAAAGATCTAAGGGCGGATCTTTCTAGAGGCTGATATTTTTTGGAAAAACCTAAAGGGGGGGCGAACACTTTGGGTTTTTTGGTTGTATATATGGCATTTTTCGCCTCTTTGTAAACGAGTTCGAATGGTGCATTCTAGAGAGTTAGTGATTTTTCTCAAATCCTTTCTCAGCTGATGTATGCTTTGTAACTCAATTTTGGAGAGGAAATTCAGTAAAGACCTTGATTATTATTGGTTTGAAGCTTTTTCCTACCTTTTCTTTGCATTTTTGTGTTCAGTTAGCTGATTGATCAAGCTTTTAGTGAGGTAATGTTTATTTCCTTCAAGCTTTGTATCAGATTTTAGAACCTTTTATGCATAAAGTATGTTTTTGCAGGTTACAAATTGTGTCAAAAGATGTAAAAAGTGAATTTTAGGTGTGAAATTAGCTTTCCTTCTAGGAATATTAGCAATAGAACCTGTTTGTGAAACACTTTTTGCAAAAATATGCAGAAATGAGTTGTGCAAATTTATCTTCAATCATTGCAAGCAAGTGTATGAAATCTAGTTTCAAATCCAAGTAACATTTAGGTGCATCACCATAGGGTTTTAGTTTTAATTTTAAAGCATTCTCCTTCTCCCTTTTCCTTACAAAATCAATAGTTTTAGGTGATGACCCAACTAGGAAGTCAACCTTCTCTGGAGGTTGACCTCTGCTTACAAGTAACCCACAACTTTAGAGGTCTTCCCATGTTACACTGAAATGTCGAACTTCACGTTCAACAGGGTATAATTTCGGTAGATAACACTTAGGTCTCTCTTCTTCAGACTCCTCTTCTTCAACAACCTTTTATTATTTGTTCTCTAATTCCTCTTTTGTGAAAGATTATGACTCAAGGTCACACATTAAATCATATGTGAATTTAACCTCATTAGTCTCCATCTCCAAAATTTTGTGCTTTACCCATTTATTAGAATATTTTATCATAGGGGAAATTACCTATGTTAGATCGATAATCTCCTCTTCTACCCAATCAATTGAACGGATGGGTTTTTTTGAAACCTCCATGTAATCATTGTATTGATTTACATCATCCTCATCTTCCACCTGGTCGAGGACCTCCATGATCCTATACAATCTTATCATCTTGAGTGATATTCTAGAGAACCACCTTTTGAAAACTTCTAATCCATCTTAGCAGTTGGCCCAGTAGTCCTCAATATTGCCCTTATGCCTATAATTTTTAGTGGTTTCCTTCTATGCCACTCCATATGGGTCAAAATACTTTCTGACCACGTGTGTTGGTAGGTGGAATATTATATCTCTATCTTAGAGTATTGTGCACTTCAAAAGAAAGGATAGGCTTCCCATCCATTGATCTTCAAGGTGAATTCTCCCCCAATACCTATCTCGTGTAAATTCTTCAACTTTATCAAATGCTACTAGTTGTCTTGTCACCTCTAAAAAAATTAGTTTATTGGTTAGGTATCAAGGAAATCTATAAGCTACAAGTGGGAACCCATGCACTCTGATGTATGTAAACTTAGGGAGTTGCAAGAACCAATACCCATACTTTTAAATAAGATCCATTCCCTTTGAAGATATCCTAACATGCAAGAACTATTGTAATGTCTTGATGATGTACATGGTAAATGCATCGTTAACTCTTCAGTAGTGGGAGGTGCTAGACAGATGTAATTGTGTGTAAAATTCATGAACCTTATCTTCTCCAATTGCACCTTTGCAACTTAGCCCTTTATACTTAAATTTTTTGGATAGCATGTAAACTACATAAGAAGTCATTGTGAACTTCTTTGTATCTTGCACATCTCAAAACTGCCTATCAAAGTTATAACTTATCAGGCCAGCCCAATGGTAGTTAGTGCCTTTTATAATTTATGCTATGACATAGAAAATCTAATCTTCAAACAAAGAGGCCCTCTCTAGTTGCATCATGCTCTAGTGAGGAGAGTGATCATGTCATTATATTTCACTTTAAAGTTACTCCTATACAACATCTTAGGTAACTTGGAGAAATGTTGCCTTGCTTTTCCATCCATGTGGCATTCATAATCTCATGAGCCTTCTCAAGGTTATCAGTGTAGAACTTCTTCACTATGTCAAATAGGAAACATATAAAGTTATATCATCAATAATAATGCCTAAGAAATCAAGTTCACACCCTTAATTTAATCTCAAAAATTCATCGAGTTTTAGAGCCACACAAGAAATATAGAGATTTAACCTCCTCAATAAATCTATAGATTTCACCAACTCACAAAATCTACAAGATACCCATTGAAGGGATTTCAGAGTGACAAGAAATATGTGATGCAAGGAGGCAAGTCAAGAGTGTATTATTTTGGCTCGTCATTCATGTGTGTAATTTTAACATATCATACCCAAGAGTGCTTCTATGTTAGAGAAATAAAACCTTATGAGCATTAAACATGACTCCAAATCCTCAAAGAATCCAAGCATCTAGGAAATTAGCGATAAAAGTTTCAAGGAATTCATCTAAAGGAGAAATTTGTGACAAATGAAGTTGTCAGGGGTTTTGCAAAGATTGGAATTTAGTGGCAGTGAGGTGCATCAGGATTTTCAAACAATCATGAAATATACGGTAGGTGGTTCATCAGATATTTCGAGGGCATGGAGATTCTATGGCAGACATGTATGTTGGGTATTTCAAGTACCCATGGAATCTATGATAAGTGAGATAAGTTAGGTAATTCATGATGATGTGGAGTTCACGACGGGTATACTTTCTTATATTTTTCGAATGCACATGAAATTGACAATACCATTCTCCTTTGGTTCTTCAAGATGTTAATAATTTCATGATAAAATCCAACTTGGAGATTTCAAACATGAAAGGATTTAGCGAAAAACTTTGAAACTTCAAATTTTGACAAAGTATTAGGGCATTCAACTATGTAATTTCATCGAGGATTTTGAGGGCGTATGGAATGCATGTAAAGGGGGTAAACATTTCAAAATGATATGAGCTTTTCATGCACAAGAATGACCAAAATTCCCTTCTTATTAAGTTTAATAGTGACCATATAGCACTTTTATCCCTGTTACTTATCCACATACATTGCAACCGACCAAGATGCCCTAGGGTTTAAGATAGACGTGTTCATACTGAGCTTTCCTAAGCCATCAATGACTAAGGATTCAATCCATATTCCACAATAAAACCATATGCAGATTAAGACGTGCAATGCAACTCAAAAACCCTAGTTTCGACCTGCTCACTAGTTTTGACCTCTTTCAATTCATATGGAATATGTTAAAAGAATAGGCATCGATTGATTCACAAAGACATTGTTGAATATGTGATAACCTAGGTTACACACTCACAAAATATGTTTTGAATCATCGTGTGTTTGTATAGGTTAACCTTAGGACTGACATTAACCTCTTTAACTCAAAGCCCTAACCCCATATAAATCCTGTATGCAAAGCTTAAAATAATTTCGTTATGAAGTATGAGTAGATAGTAATGTATGAATGAAGTGATGCAAGATTTAATCATAACATGCAAGGAAGGATTTAAACCAACCTTTGAATTTGCAACATGGAAGAAAATGAAGAACAAACTAGTTGATAAACCCTTTGATAACCAACAACAATCCACATGAGATCAAATGCACCAACAACAACAAGCCCTAGATTAAACACCCTTGGATGCTCAACTCAAGTGATCAAACTTATAGATTGCATAGTAATAATGAAATGAATAAATGGCCTTCATATTGTCTTTTAAACCATTCATTAGATTGCCATTAATGAAAAATTTTTGTATCACAAAGTATACTAAATGGTTGACATGACCCTTTTTGCAGCATTGGAGATTTCAACCCCTCATGAAATACATGATAGTGCACTCGTCAAAAAATCCAAGGTCTTGAGAAATCCACAATATGATACTCATTGGATAATTTAGAGTAACATTAAATCCACGATATAGAGGTAATTGGAGAATCAACAGACAATGAAAATATGCAATGAGACAATCCTTAAGGGATGCAAAGGTTAGAAATCTATGATAGGTATGACGTCAAGGATTTCACAAAGGTATGAAATCCATGAGCTCAAAGTTGTCAGGGAATTCAAAGATGCCAAAAATCTCCATACCTAAGACAAGTTTAACATGAGGAACTATTACACGATGATCTTTAAACTCTTAGGCCTCTGGAACTTTGTTGAAAACCTTACTTGCCTTTTAATTTGAATAATCTTCATAAATTCAAGAAAAGTGAAATCATAAAAAATTCAAAGGACCCATCCCTTAAGGGGAAAAGGGGGCAACCAAAAGAAAAAATGAAAGCAAGGGTCCCCATCTCACTGGGAAACTGTGCAAAATGCATTAAAAGATCCAACATATGAGGACCCCAGAAGTTGAGAAAGACACCCTAACAAAGACCCAATCACCTAGAGGCAACCCAATCTTATTGCAACACTTAGAACCAACTTTTGGTGGGAGGTACACACAAGTCTATAGCTTCCAGATCCACCTACAAATTATTGTCCTAGTCTGTTTATTTTTGGGAAATCGCATTTATCATATTAGGTCATTTAGTCTAATTGATTCAATCAATCAAAATCATTTCAAAATGATTCCTAAGACTTAAAAGGATCATATCTAGGTCTAATTGACTCACCTTGGATGATCCAGGGGACAATTTTTCAATGAAAATTGAAGTGTTCCCGATACTCCAGATTTCAGCTTCATCAGAAAGAGAACGACGTCCTGGTTCCAACGCAACTTGAACGGGGCGAAAAGGAGTTCGTTTGTGCAAGTTATGGCCAGTCAAACTTCCAGTCAAACTGGCTTTAGGGGCGTCCAGAAGGTGAAAAAAATAATCATCTCGAAAATCAACAAAATTGGCGTCATCGCGAAGAGCTCGTGGAGACGATTCCGATGGCGTTCGTTTCGTCGAAATCTGACGTCGCATGCTCAAGATACAAGCAGTCAAAGTTTTGAGTTGATTTTCTAGCTGACTGTACGGATGATGACGTCAGCATATCGTCTGTACTGTACAGAATCAATGTGGATGAATTCGGCCGAGACACGTGGAAAGTGACTCAGCTGTATGAACCAATCATATGTTGACACATGGCATCCGTACGGATGACGTGGCATCGAACGTGGCAAAGTCTGGTGAATGGCGTTCTGACATGTGTCATCCAGTCAGCGTACGGGCTTGTCTTGTCATCAGACAGCGTGGCAGGTTTTGACGAATGATCGTTTGACACGTGGAAAGTTCTTCGACATCGGCATTGTGCTATCCATCCGGGGTTGATCAGTTTGTTTTAACCAAAAGAAGAACACACGGATGGGATTTGACTCCGAGATCTCCTCCCTAACGGCTCGGCCATTTGCCGTTGCACCCGCATGGGTTCGCTTTACTATGTATGGATGGTTGTTGCTTTTCTTATCTTACAATGCTGAGTATGAGGATAAAAGCGAGGCCGGCGAGGTTGGAACCACCGACCCCGTGGCCACTAAAACTCTATACTGCCGGTGGACCACACAACATACCCGAGAACTATATGGACACAGTTTTGTTTTATTGTTGGTTTGTTAACCGAACCTTAACAAATGGCTTGTTAGCCACAAAAATGTAAAACCACCTCCAACCATTAAAACCAACAAACTAAATGGGGCTATCAGAGGATGATACGAACTGATAGAGGGAGATTATGTAATTAATTAAGTGGTTAAGCCATATTAGGCAAATTTCTTGTATAAAAGGAGGGGGGTAGGCTTTGATTTTGCAAGTCCAAGTGGAGAACGAGAGAATGCTCGGGAGATGATTGTAATTGTTCCTATACGTCAAAGTTATGCTGTGATATCGATGTGCTTGAAGGGAATGATGCTGTCGCAATTGTAACTGATTTTGGAGTATAATCGGATCGGTCACTCCGTTGGAGAGGGGCCCGGAGACGTAGTCCTTAGGGATGAACTCCATTATCAATTGTGTTTGTCTCCTCTTATTCTTCTCTCTTTCTTTTCAGTTCATTATCTTGGCATTTATATTATGTTCATTTATTCATTTGAGCATTTTATTATGTAATCATTTATGTTAAGCATTGTATTAAGTGATCTTTTACGTTACGCATTATGTAAGCAATTTTTCCTAGATCCTATACAGATCATTGGAGGTTGAAAGAAAATTTTTGCACCTTGTTGATTTGCATCCTAATGAAATCCTAAAATTGATGGAATTAACCCTAGGTTGTGAGTACTAAACTTAGGGCTACCCTGCATATATTTTACTTACTTAATCTATGTGTGTTTCTACGGTAGTGTTGAGCCTCACAAAAAATTTCCTACCTCCATTGAGTTGGATTCTCATTTGGAAAAGTGGACTCAAGAGATTGAATGTGAGAACTTGGCTCCTTTTTCTCATTTTTCTCTTTCATTAGTAATTTGAGTAATTCTTGTCCTAAATTTTGGAATTAAGTTTCCTCAACCTTACAGTTCTAATATTGATTTAATTTGATGTATTAATCTATTAATTTTTATTATTTAATTTCCTGTGGTGTCATGTCACAAATTGGGACCCACCAGCTGGGTGGCATCTCCATTAGAAGTGACCAGATGGTACATAATCATCCCAAGTGGGCATAGGCTTCCCACTTTGGAATCTTTGACCTATGAAAAATTCTATTACACGTCATAAGGCATCTTGTTGCATGGAGAAAGTTGGTGCCCAACTTGGGTTATAATAGGATGTAAGAGAATTGGCTATTTTTAGTCAGTTATGAAAAATCCTCATATGGATTCTATGACAACTCTTGTGGTATATTTATGACATATTCTATGATAGTTGTAAGGCATATGTCATAATAAATTATGAGCACATTTTGGGTATCCAATCTAGGAGAGAGAATATTTGCATGTATGACAATTGTAAGAGGTGCAAGGGAATCAAGTACAAGTGTCCAAATGCATGTCTATGGTGTGGGATATTATACCATGTGTATTTGGATGCCCATCCTCTTCTAGAAGCATCTCTTGGCTTGTATTATCTATAAAATGTATGCCTTGGATTGTAGAATACATAGTTTGTTTGTAGGTAATGAAGTGCTACCGAGTTAACTCCAGAACATGTGTTTTTTTTGAAGCACTTGTGTGGAATCTTTGTACTTGGGCTATATTGTAACTCCTATTTGAAGTAATATAGAAGTGTTGTTCTTTTGGAGGGTGGGTTTTTACTTGAAAGTGTTATCCCTACATAGATTTGGTGTATGTCAGTTTATGTGTACTTGTAACATTGTTCTATTATATTCTTCTCTATGTGTTTCTCTTGTTGTAACTTGATAAGGTGTTAAACTAATTTTTTGTAACTCTCCCCTACTTATATTAGTGTAGGAAGTTATTTTCACTCACTCGGCTTTCATTCAATTGGTATAAGAGCCTAGCTAGCCTTGGTTCCTTTGATGGGTTAGAAGGGTTTTTTGAGTTGATCTTTGTTTCAATGGGAGTTTTACAAAAGTGCATGTTTTTTAACCTTGTTATAGGAAAGAAATGGCAAGCACATCTGGGAGGATTGAGATAGAGAAATTTATCACTAGTAATTTTGAACTTTGGAAGCTCAAAATGGAAACATGCTCATAGACCATGATCTATGGATTGCTACTTTTGGAACCAAACCATCAGGAATGGAACAATAAGATTGGGGTCTCATGGATAGGAAAGCCAAGGGTCTTATTAGAATCTATTTGGCTGATTTTGTCCTCCTAAATGTCCATGAAGAGAAAAATTATGCTTCTCTATGGAAGAAGCTTGTTGATGTCTATCAGGCTAAATCCCTGGTAAACAAGCTTTTATTGAGAAAGAATATGTATTCTTTGAAAATGGAAGATGTAGGGTTTGTAGCAGATCACCTAAATACATTTAACATGTTGGTTGCACAATTGGGTTTTGTTGGAGACAAGATTGATGAACAAGAACATGGCATACTCCTTTTGTGTTCATTTTTGGACTCTTGGGATAACCTGGTAATGGCTATTGGAAGCACTACTTCCACCTTCAAGATGGATGAGGTTGTTGCCTCATTATTATCTGAAGAGATGCAAAGGAATGCTTTTGAGATGGCCAAGGAGGCCCTTGTAGTTTGTGGCAAACCAAAGGAGAGAGACAAGAAATCCAAGTCAAAGTCTCTAGGGAGATCTAGGTCTCCTAGTAAAAATTCCAAGTAAAATATTGGAATTGTAGAGAAGTTGGTCACATTCATAAAGATTGCAAGAAGGAGGAGAAGAAGGAAACAAGTCTTTCTCCAATTTTGAATATGAGAAATCATCTCAAGATGATGGAGAAGCATTTTTTGTAGCCTTAGTGGCTCATGCATCGAATGATATGTGGTTGATAGATTTGAGTGCATCCTTTCACATGACTTCTCATAGAGATTGGTTAAAGAAGTATGAGGAGTACAATGGCAGAGAGGTGTACCTAGGTGATGACTCTCATCTAAAGATTGTTGATCGTGGAAGAGTCAAAATTAGATTTCTTGATGGAAGAGTGAGAGGATTGATGGTTTCTTGCATATCCCATGTTTGGCACAAAACCTACTTTCTATAAGTAAACTGAATGATTCAGTAGTGCAAGTTATTTTTTTATGGTGGAGGATGCAAGATGACTAGAGGAGCTATGGTTTTGGCTAAGGGTGTTTGTATTGGCACTTTATTTCAACTTGATGCATACATTGTATAGTGAAATATTTCTTTCGATGTACCGGAGAAGACATCTTTGGATTCTTTATCCTCACAATCAGATTACGCAGAGAAGAAGCATGTTGCAACAACATCCAATAGTCATGTATTTTGGGTACCTTAGGGTGCTCATTCCATGGAAAATGAAGCTTCCTACAAAGAAGACAATGTTATGACACCAACAGCTTTGTCACATTGGTGAGAAGGGTCTTAGAACCTTGAAAAATAAGAGCCTTGTTGAAGGACTCGATGATTGTAATCTCAAGTTCAACTTTTGCAAACATTGTGTATATGGAAAAAAACACTGTGTTTCTTTTTTACTCTAGTTCTCATAAGTCTTTTGGGGTTTTGGACTATGTTCAATAAAAAAAAATTGGTCTTGTAAATGTTCCTTCATTATCAAAATCTATATATTTTATTTCTTTCATAGATGATTATAGTATAAGGACATTCGTTTATTTCCTTAGAAGTAAAGCTAAAGTCTTTAGTCAATTTAAGAAGTTTAAGGCCTTGGTAGAAAATCAAACTTGTAGAAAGATTAAGTGTTTGAGTACTGATAATGGTGGTGAGTTTTTTCCTATAGATTTTAACAAGTTTTGTAAAGAGCACAAGATTGAGAGACATAAGACAACTCCCTACACTCCACAACAAAATGGAGTTGTAGAGAGGATGGACAAAACATTGATGGAGAGGGCTAGGAGTATGTTGAGTGGTGCTAGACTTGAGCAAAATTTTTGGGATAAAGTGGTTTCCATTGCATTTTATTTGATCAATAGATCTCCTATAACAACGCTTGTTGAAAAAAACCCATGGAGGCATGGTTTACTAAAAATCCTTTGATGAGACATCTCAAATTATTTGGTTGCAAAGCTTATGCTCATGTTCTAATTGAGAAGAGGTCTAAGTTGGAGAACAAGGTTGTTAAGTGTATCTTTATTGGATATGGTGTCATTATAAAAGGGTACAAGATTTGGGATCCAAAAGCTCAGAAGTTTCTCTATAGCAAAAGTGTGATCTTCAGAGAGATGAAACCTTGTACTATTGAGCTACAACCAGAAAAAGAGGAGAAACAAAATAAGGAGGTAGTTCAGATTCCACCTACTCTAAAGAAATAAGAATTGCATACTCCTATTGGAACCAAAGATGAGGAGAGCTCAGGTAGTTCTGAAAGTTCTGAAGAAGAAGGAGAACCTCAACCTTAGCCTTTAAGGAGGTCTACACAAGTTAGGTGACAACTAGAAAGGTTTGGTTATTCACTATTGGATTCTAGTTGTATTTTTTCCTTGATTACTAACACTAATGAGCTTAGGATGGTTAGAGAGGCAATGGGTATGAGTGATTTAGATTCCTGGATGTAATCCATGAATGAAGAGATGGATTCATTAAAGAAAAATAAGACTTGGGATTTGGTACCTTTTCCTATTGAACGTAAACCTATTGGTTGTAAATGGGTTTTCAAGAAAAAGCGTGCTCTTGATGGAAATGTTGAGAAGTATAAGGCATGGTTTGTTGCTAAGGGGTTTTCTCAGGTGGAGGGAATTGATTATGGGGAGATATTCTCTCCTGTAGCGAAGCTGACATCTATTTGGCTTCTATTGCCACTTGCAATAGCATACAACTTAGAAGTGGAAAATATGGATGTGAAGATAGTGTTCCTTCATGGTGATTTGGAGGAAGAGATTTACATGACATAGCCAGAGCATTTCATTGAAAAAGGTAAAGAAAATTTTGTTTGCAAACTGAAGAAGTCACTTTATGGTTTGAAATAGTCTCCTAGAATGTGGTATAATTTTTTTGATACCTATCTGTTGTCATTGGGATTTTAGAGATCTAAATCTAACCATTATGTATACTTAAAAATTGATAATGGTTGCATTTTCATTATTGTCCTATACGTAGATGATATGTTTTTTATTGGGAATGGTAAAAGTATGATTCTAGATTTGAAGTTTTAGTTGTCAGCACAGTTTGTGATGAAAGACCTAGGTGCAACTAGGTACATTCTAGGAATGGAAATCACAAGAGACAAAGCTAATAGAAGCTTTGGTTAAGCTAGAGAAATTATGTGAACTTAGTGTTGGAGAGATTCAACATGGTAGATTGTAGACAGTTAGTTGTTCTTGTGATGTAAGGGATGAATCTTTCTATGAATGATTGTCTAAAATCTCCTACTGAGATGGAGGACATGACCAAAGTACCATATGCTAGTGTAGCTTGAAGTTTTATGTATGTGATGGTGTGTATGAGAACATATGATGCAGGAGCATCCAGTGGTGTAAGGGCAATCTTGCATCACCCAAAAATAGTTAAATTTCAAGTTTCTTGGTTTTTATATGTTTTTACATTTTTGGATACCCTTTTCGTCATAATGAAATTCACAATTTACGTTTTTTATTTTCTATTCTTGGGTGGAAAGATATTGCAGTTTTAGTTTCCCAGATTTGCACCTAAAAATCTTCCGAGTTAGATTTGAGGCACTTAGAGTTCCCGGATCGGCCCCAAAATTTCCAAAATTGGTGTAGCAAATTTTGAGCATTTTCTTGACTTTGAGACATTTCCAACGGTTCAAACGGTTCACGAATCGGAGTCCTAGATCAAAAGTTATGGCCCCGGGAAGTTGGCGCACTTTCTAGAAGATAAAATTGCAAATGTTCTTTTGAAATTTGAACTTCAAGTTGTAATTTTTGGGCGCCAAACCACCTAAACTCAAATTTGAATGTTGTTTTGGCTTCAAACTAAAGAGGAGCTCTATTTATGGGCGGGTTTCTAATTTTTGGGTAACTTTTTGGTGACAAGCTTGCATATTGTGAAAGGGTTATTATGTAGCTTTTTGTAACTTGCATGTGTTGTAGAACTTAGGATTGAGATCTTTGCATGTAAGAAGCTCCATTTTCTAACCAATAAAATTATTCTCTTGTTTGTGGGCTTCATTTCTATGTCTCGGCTGTGCCCTCATCAATTGGTGCATCGTGAGCGGTTTCTTGAGCGGTGGACGACATCGTGAGGCGCTCACACTAGGACAAGGGTTGTGGGTTGAGGTCAAGAAATATGCCTCCAAGAGTGATGCCTAGTAGGCATGGTGGTGCCAGAGGTGGTCGAGGTGGTAGAAATGTTGGTGGAAGAGATGCACTAGCATCCCTCCAAAGACAGATTGATGTGTTACAAGAGCAGGTGAGAAGAGGGTTAAACCTGAGGGAGGAAAGTGAGGATGAAGGAGAGGAAGAAGGTTCAAATGCAGAAGAGGAAGAAGAAGCAATTGATCAAGACCAACACGGCTAATATGGGCCATTTCTAAGATCGTGAAAGACCTGAGCGTAAGTCCCACTATTCAAAGCTTGAATCCTAAGAGTTGATCAACCTGATCAACGAAGCTAGAAGAATATTTTGAGCACGAGGAAATAGAGGACCCAGATCGGAAAGTTGTTTGAAAAAATGAAGTTGAAGGGCCATGCCGATTTTGGTGGAAAGAGGTCCATGGAAAAATCAAAGAGGAAAAGGAAATATCACCCGATGGGATCGCGATGGTAGAGAGAAACTCAATAAGCAGCTTCATACCAATAGACTACGAAGCTAGGATCTATTGAAGAAATTGCAGTATTGAAGTAAGGAAATAGATCTGTGAAAGAATATACTCAAGATATTCACAAGGTAATCATCAGAATGGGCCAAACAAAGGCCAATAAGGAGAAGGTAGCCCGATATCTTAATGGGTTACGACCGAGCATTCAGGAGGAGTTAAGCCTAGTCGGACGACCATTGAGGATGTGTATCAGCTTTGCTCAAGGTGGAAGAGAAGAACAAAGATTTGATGGGGAAGCAAAAAGGATGAGGGAGGTCAAAGTGGAAGGGTAGTGGAAGACCTTCGTGAAGCCAAATGATGATGAAAAGAAAAGTGAAGATGCACCAACAGGCCAAAGGAATGACAATTCCCCACCACCGTTGATCAAAACAGTGGTGATCAAAGAGGTAGAGGATGAGGGAGATATGGACAAGGATCTAGAAGAGGTGTTTTCAAAGGAACGTGTTTCTAGTGTGGTGAAGAAGGGCATCGAGCCTATGAATGTCCACAACACCAAGGAAGGGCAGACAAAAGGCCAAAAGGTTGTGGAAGGGTTGCGCATGCAGATGAGGAGGCCCAATTTGAACATTTAGATGATGCTGAAAGGGGAAAAGCCCTAGTGATTAAGAGAGCCTGATCATCGAGGAAAATGAACTAGAATAGAGGAAGAATCTGTTTCGCACAAGGTGCAAGTGTGAAGGAAAATGTTGTGATGTCATTATTAACGGTGGGAGCACTGATAATCTGGCGTCAGAAGAGATGGTCACAGTTGAAGATGAAGACTAAAAGGCACTCTCAAGATCGTGATCGGATTGCCCGGCTGCGTAAAATACCACAAAGTTTTGTTCAATGAGCAGCGCCTAGTAAAGTTCAAGATCGGAGCTACCATGATGAGGTAATTTTATGCGATATCATTCCCATGGATGTATGTCAGCGTTGGGGAGTACGCGCAGTTTGATAGGCAAGCTATACATGATGGCCATGCAAACACTTATTCCTTGACAAAGGATGGGTTTGTCACAAGTTGAAACCCCTAAAAGAGACCGAAGAAAAGGTATGCAGTAGTGCTAGAATTTGTTATGTAGATGGAAGAAAAATTTTAGAAGGTATGAAGCATGAGCATGTGTGCTATGCATTGATTCCTAGAGTGAGTAAGGAGGATAGTGAGAAGGTTCCAGAAGAAGTTTATGGGATGTTGGATGAGTTTCAGGATATTGTTTCTGATAATGTACCTGAGGGTTTACCGCCAATAAGAAAGATCAGTCATCAGATTGACTTGATTCTTGGAGCCAATTTGCCAAATAAGGCAGCTCATAGAATGACTCCAGCAGAAAATGAGGAGTTGAACAGACAAGTTCAAGAGTTGTTGAGAAAGGGTTTGATACGGGAGAGTTTGAGTCCATGTGCAATACCTGCAGTACTAGCACCAAAGAAGGATGGGGAGTGGAGGATGTACACATTCCTGCCATAAAACAAGATAACAATCAAGCATGATTTCCGCCAGATGGATGACCTAATGGATCATTTTGAGTGGAGCTCGCCAAGATTTCACAAAGATTGATTTGAAGAGTGGATATCACCGATCCGTGATTCGAGGGAGATGGATGGAAGATCACTTTCACACTGGGCAAGAGGGCCCGTGACGAGTGGTAGTCATGCCTTTTGGGCTAAATCCACGCACTGCTACCATTCATGCTCACAACGCGTACTAAAGAATTCTCGAAGTTTTGTTATTGTGTATTTAGATGATAGTTTGATTTTTAGTAAGACGTTGGATGAGCATCTGATGCATATTCGGCGAGCCTTTGAGAAGTTAAGAGAAGAGAAACTGTTGATTAATCTGAAGAAGTGCAGTTTTGTGAAGAGGGAGTTAGTGTACTTGGGGTTTGTTGTCTTAGTAGAAGGTCTCAAGATGGCCCCAGAGAAGGTGAAGGCTATTCTGGAATGGCCTACCCCAAGAACTACTACCAAGGTGAGATCTTTCCATGGTTTGGCTAGTTTTTATAGAAAGTTCATTAGAAACTTTAGTAGTATTTGTGGACCCCTGACTAAAACAATGAGAGGGGATAGAAAAGAATTCAAGTGGAGCAGCAAAAGTTTTGAAACCGTTGAAGCCAAAGGTGATGGAGCCACCCGCTCTAGCCCTCCCGATTTTAACAAGGTGTTTCAAGCGGATTGTAGCTGGTTATGCCATTGGAGCAGTTGTTGAGCCAAGAAGGTAAGTCCATTGCCTATTTCGAAAAGTTAAATGATGCCAAGAGAAATATTTTGTATACATCAAGAATTTTATGCAATAGTTCAAGCATTAAAGAAATGGAGACATTATTTGTTGCCGGGCTGAATTCTTTTCTATACACCTATCATCGCCTTCCAAAGCATCTAAATAGTCATGAAAATTAAATCAAAGGCATATGAATGGGTAGATTTTTAGAGTTATACCTTTATACTTTGAAACATAGGAGTGGGAAGTCAATAGGTTACAAATGCCTTAAGTAGGAGGCATACATTGATGCGACAAAGATGTGGATTTCGTGGTTGGTTCAATGAATCCTAAGACACTGGGTGATTAAAGATCCTGACTTTGTGGAGTTTGGAAAGCTTGCAAGGAACCTGTTATAGTGGACAGAACAAGGTGGCTGAATTTCATAATCCAGGATGGCATGTTATTTAAGGGAAGTCAATTGTGTATCCCAAGGAGTTCCATGAGGGAGAACCTGATAAAGTAGAAGCATAGTGGAGGAATGGCAGGACATTTTGGTCGGGATAAGACCATTGCCATTATCAGTGAGCATTATTATTGGCCTCAGTTGTCACAGGATGTGAAGAAGTTTGTACAAAGTTGTAGGGTATGTCAGATGGCTAAAGGAGTGAGTTAGAATACAGGCTTATATCAGCCCTTACATGTACCAGAGAGGTCGTGGGAGGATATAAGTATGGACTTTGTTCTTGGTTTGCTAGCGACACAAACCGTGGAATGATTCAATCTTTGGCGCGGTTGATAGGTTTTCGAAGATGGCACATTTCATTCCACAGTCGAAACCATGATGCTCCACATTGCTGCTGACTTGTTCTTCAAAGAGGTGGTGGAGCCGGGCTGTGGTTTAGAAAGAGTATTGTTTCGCATTGTGACACCAAATTTGTGGGGTACTTTTGGAGGACCTTGGTGGAAGAAGCTGAAGATAGAGTTGAATTTTAGTTCTGCACACCATCCACAAACAGATGGGTAGACAGAGGTTGTTAACATGAGTCTAGGTAACCTACTGAGATGTTTGGTAGGAGATAAACCCAAGGGATGGGACTTGATCTTACCCCAGGTAGAATTTTCTTACAACAATTCTCACAATCGGCTAATCGGTAGATTAATCGTCTAGATTTCTGTGATGGAGGCAGCTCCAAACAACTCCAGAATTGAGGAAGATGGACCAAGAGAAGAAAATAAGTGTCAGTTTCAAGATTTTGTAGAACACATTACGATGTTACATGAGAGCAGGAAGAGAACATATTAACAAGATGAATATGCGATAAGGCTAAGGCAGATCGTAAGAGGAGGTATAAGGAGTTTCAAATTCGGTGATGAAGGATGGTCCACTTGAGGAAAAAAGGTTTCAAAGTGGGGAACATATAACAAATCAAGATGAAGAAGTTCGGTCCCTATAAAATTTTGAAGAGGCATGATTCAGGGAATGCATATGAGGTAGAGTTGCCAGATGGATTCAACATTTCCCCTATGTTCAACATTTCAGATTTGACAGAGTATCATGAAGGTGGCACAGAGGAAGTACCAATGATGGAATAGTGTGGGATTCTAGCACCTACTTCAAAAAAGGAGGAGATTGAAGAAATCCTGGATAGTCATGTGGGAAGGAGTACCAGGAACAGGCAGTACGAAGAATATCTGGTGAAATGGAAAGTAAGGCCTATTGAAGATTCATCCTAGTTGCCTAAGGTAGAGGTAGACTATTTGGGTTTTCCTCCACCATCTGCGACATGACAGGGTCACTTCTCAAATTACCCTGGGTGTCTAATGCAGGAGCATCTAGTGGTGTAAGGGCAATCTTGCATCACCCAAAAATAGTTAAATTTCAAGTTTCTCAGTTTTTAGATGTTTTTATATTTTTGGATACCCTTTTCGTCATAATGAAATTCCCAATTTATGGTTTTTATTTTCTATTCCTTGGTGGAAAGATATTGCAATTTTAGTTTCCCATATTTGCACCTAAAAATCTTTTGAGTTAGATTTGAGGCACTTAGAGTTCTCAGATTAGCCGTAAAACTTTCCAAAATTGGCATAGCTATTTGTGAGCGCATTCTTGACTTCGAGACCTTTCCAACGGTTCAAATGGTTCACGAATCAGAGTCCTGGATCAAAAGTTATGGCCCCGGGAAGTTGGCGCACTTTCTAGAAGATACAATTGCAAATGTTCTTTTGAAATTTGAACTTCAAGTTGTAATTTTTTGGCGCCAAACCGCCTAACTCAAATTTGAATGTTATTTTGGCTCCAAACTAAAGAGGAGCTCTATTTATGGGCAGGTTTCTAATTTTTGGGTAACTTTTTGGGAACAAGCTTGCATATTGCAAAAGGGTTATTCTGTAACTTACTGTAACTTGCATGTGTTGTAGAACTTGGGGATTGAGATCCTCTGCATGTAAGAAGCTCCATTTTCTAAATAATAAAATTATTCTCCTGTTTGTGGGTCATTTTCTATGTCTCGGGTTGTGCCCTCATCAACATACATTTCCCAAGCAGTGGGAGTCTTTAGTCATTTCATGGCTAATATTGGATGAGTGCATTGGTATGTGATAAAGAGAGTGTTCAGATATTTACAAGGTACTTTT
>VDFB02180578.1:0-25044 GCA_007258455.2 Sequoia sempervirens
TTTTGTTGAGTTGTAGCTACATTTAGGAAAGCACTGATGCTTGAGTTTTTGTGGGCCATCGGTGAACTTTGGTGACTACGATTGTGGATTGCGCACTAGTTGTCCATTCTATAAGCGTATTTTCTATCTCATTTCCGAAACCTTGATTTTTTGTTGAGTTATAGGCGCATTTGGGAAATTGCTTATGTTTGAGTTTTTCTAGGCCATCGATCAACTTTGGTGACCACGATAGTGGATTGTAATGTAGTTTTGCATTCTATACGTGTATTTTGTGTAGCCTTACGGGAAAACTTTCATTTTATGTTGAGTTATAGTTGCATTTAGGAAACCGCTCGTGTTTGAGTTTTCGCCGGCCATCGATAAATTTTTGTGAGTACAATTGTGGATTACACTGTAGCTTTCCATTATGTACGTGTATTTTCTATTGCCTTTCATGAACCTTCACTTTTTCTTGAGTTATAGCCACAATTAGGAAACCGCTCATGTTTGAGCTTCCATGGGCCTTCGATCAACTTTGGTGACTAAATTGTGGATTGCACTGTAGTTTCCCATTATGTACGAATATTTTCTATCGGCTTTTGCGAACCTTTATTTTTTGTTGAGTTTAGCCACATTTAGGAAACCGCTTCGTGTTTGGAGAGTTATTGTGGGCGATCGATCAACATTCATGACTAAACATAGGATATTGTTGTTGTGCATTCTATATGCCCATTTTCTATCATTTCACAAACCTACATTTTTCTTGAGTTATGGCATTTAAAATCTCTCATGTTTGATTTTTGTGGACAATCGATCAACTTTGGTGACTACGATAGTGGATTGTACTATAGTTGTGCATTCTATATGCATATTCTCCATGAACTTTTGTGAACCTTCATTTTTTGTTGAGTTATAGCGGCATTTAGGAAACTGCTCGAGTTTGAGTTTTTGTGGGCCATAGATCAACTTTGGTGACTACGCTTGTAGATTACACTATAGTTTTGCATTTTATAGACGTATTTTCTATCACCTTTTGTGAACCTTCATTATTTCTTAAGTTATAGCCACATTTAGAGAACCGCTCATGTTTGAGTTTTTGTGGGCCATCAATCAACTTTAGTGACTACAATTGTGGATTGTACTAAAGTTGTGCATTCTGTGCGCATATTTTTACTCGCGTTTCATGAACATTCATTTTTTGTTGAGTTATATCTACAGTTGGGAAAACGCTCGTGTTTGAGTTTTCGTGGGCCATCGATCAACTTTGGTAACCAATATTTTGGATTATACTGTAGTTGTGCATTCTATATGCTTATTTTCTATCGACTTTTGCGAACCTTCATTTTTCGTTTAGTTATAACTGCACTTAGGAAACTGCTCGTGTTTTAGTTTCCATGGGCCATCGATCAGGTTTGGTGACAACAATTGTGGATTACACTATAGTTGTCGATTTTGTATGTGTATTTTCTACCGCCTTTTGTGAACGTTTTTTTTTTTTTGAGTTATAGTAGCATTTGAGCTGTTCAGTTTTGAATTTTGTAGACCATCGATCAACTTTGGTGGCGACACTTGTTGTGCCCATTTATACCTATATTGTGCATTCTCCCTTACGTATTTTCTATTTGCTTATATATATGAACTTTCATTTTTGTTGAGTTATGACCTTATTTGAACCGCTCATGTTTGAGATTTTGCGGTATATCAATCAACTTTGGTGATTACATTTATTAGTATTGTACTTTAGTATTACATTTGTACACATGTTTAATGTCCTTACATGAACCTTCATTTTTGTTTAGTTACAACCACCTTTAGAAAACACTGCTCGTGTTTGAGTTTTCGCGGGCCATCAATCAACTTTGTTGAATACAATTATGGATTACACTGCAGTTGTGCATTCTATATGAATATTTTCTATCACCTTTTGCAAACCTTCATTTTTCGTTGAGTAATAGCCGCACTTAGGAAACTGCTTGTGTTTCAGTTATAGCCGTATTTAGGAGGTCCATCATGTTTCATTTTTTGTGGGCCTTCGATACACATTGGTGACTATGATTATGGATTGTACTGTAGTTGTGCATTCTGAACACATATTTTTAATCGCCTTTAACGAATCTTCATTTTTTATTGAGTTATAGCTGCATTTAGGAAAATGCTACTATTTGAGATGTCATGGGCCATTGATAAACTTTGGTGACTATGACTATGGACTGCACCGTAGTTTTCCATTTTGTATGTTGATTTTCTATCATCTTTTGCAAACCTTCATCTTTCGTTGAGTTATAGCCCCACTTAGGAAACCGCTCGTGTTTGAGTTTTTGTGGTCCATCGATCAACTTTGGTGACTATGATTATGGATTGCACTGTATTTGTCCATTCTCTACATGTATTTTCTATCACCTTTCACAAACCTGCATTTTTTGTTGAGTTATAGCTGCATTTAGGAAACCGCTTGTGTTTGAGTTTTTGTGGGCCATTGATCAACTTTGGTAACTACGATTGTGGATTGCACTGATGTGTCCATTCCGTACGCTTATTTTTTATCACCTTTCATGAACCTTCAGTTTTAGTTGAGCTATAGCCTCATTTAGTAAACCGATCGAGTTTCACTTTTGGAGGACGAATGATCAACTTTCATGAGACTTGTAGATTACATTGTAGTTGTGCAATCTATACGCGTATTTTCTATTGCATTTCAGCAACCTTCATTTTTGCTTAGTTACACTTGCATTTAGGAAACCAGTCGAGTTTGAGTTTTCGTGGGCTATCAAAAAAATTTGATGACTCAAATTGTGTATTGCACTGTAAATGTGCATTGTGTACACGTATTTTCTATCTCCTTTTGCGAACCTTCATTTTTTGTTGACTTATACCCATGCTTAGGAAACCGCTCGTGTTTGAGTTTTCATGTTCCATCGATCAACTTTGGTGACTAGGATTGTGGATTGCACTATAGTTTTCCAATCTATACACATATTTTGTATCATCTTTCGAGAACGTTCATTTTTTGTTGAGTTATAGCTGCATTTAGGAAACCACTCGTGTTTGAGTTTTTATGGGCCATCGATCAACTTTGGTGACTACGATTGTAGATTGCACTATAGCTGTCCATTCTATATACGTATTTTCTATCGCCTTTCGCGAACCTTCATTTTTTGTTGAGTTATAGCCGCATTTAGGGAACCGCTCGAGTTTGAGTTTTTGTGGGCCATCGATCAACTTTGGTGACTACGCTTCTAGATTACACTATAATTGTTCATTCTATATGCGTATTTCCTATCGCCTGTTGTGAAACTTCATTTTTTCGTTGAGTTATAGCTGCACTTAGGAAATCGCTCGTGTTTGAGGTTTTGTCGGGCTTCAATCAACTTTGGTAACTACGATTGTGGATTGCACTGTAACTGTCCATTCAATACGTGTATTTTCTAACGCCTTTCGTGAACCTTCATTTTTTGTTGAGTTATGGCTGCATTTAGGAACTTCTCATGTTTGAGTTCGTGGGCCATCCAATCAACTTTGGTATTACGATTGTGGATTGCACTTTGTGCTTACGCATTTGAAATTTTCTATCGCCTTTCGCTAATGTTCTATTTTTGTTAGTTATAGCGACATTTAGGAAGCAGCATTGCTTTCAGTTTTTGGGCCATCGATCCATTTTGGTGTCTACGCTTGTGGATTACATTGTACTTGTGCATTCTATAAGCGTATATTCTATCATCTTTTGTGAACCTTCATTTTTTGTTGAGTTATAGCTGCACTTAGGAAACTGCTCGTGTTTGAGTATTTCGTGGGCCATCGATCAACTCTGGTGACTACGATTGTCGATTTCACTGTAGTTCTACATTATGAATGCTAATTTTCTATTGCATTTTGTGAACCTTCATTTTTTGTTGAGTTATAGCAGCATATGGGAAAATGTTCATGTTTGAATTACCAAGGGCCATGGATAGACTTTGGTGGATACGATTGTGATTTGCATGGTAGTTGTGCATTCTCTAAGTGCACTTTCTATCACCTTTCACAAACATTTATTTTTCATTGAGTTATAGCCGCATTTAGGAAATAGCTCATGTTTAAGTTTTCGTGGGCCATCAATCACCTTTGTTGACTTCGATTTTGGATTACACTGTAGTTGTCCATTCTATACATGTATTTCCTATCACTTTTTGCAAAGCTTAAGTTTTTTTCGAGTTATAGCCACATTTAGGAAACCACTCCTGTTTCAGTTTTTGTGGGCCATCAATTAACTTTGGTTACTACGATTGTGGATTGTACTATAATTTGGGATTATGTATGCATATTTTTAATCTCCTTTCACGAACCTTCATTTTTTTTTGAGTTATACCTATATTTAGGAAACTGCTCATGTTTGAGTTTTCATGGGCGATCAATCAACTTTGCTGACTACGATTGTGGATTGCACTGTAGTTGTTGATTTTGTATGCATATTTTTAATCTGCTTTCATGAACCTTTACGTTTTTTTATGTTATAGCCACATTTAGGAAATCGCTCATGTTTGAGTTCTCGTGGGCCATCGATCAACTTTGGTGACTACGATTCGTGGATTGTACTGTAGTTGTGCCTTCTTTAAGCATACTTTTAGTCATCTTTCACAAACCTTCATTTTTTGTTGAGTTATAATCGCATTTAGAAAAACATTTGTGTTTGAGTTTTCTTGGGTCATCGATCAACTTTGGTGACTACAATTGTCGATTACACTGTAGTTGTGCATTCTATACACGTATTGTCTATCTCCTTTTGTGAATCTTCATTTTTCATTGATTTATAACCGCAGTTAGGAAACCGCTCGTGTTTAACTTTTCATGGGCGATTGATCAACATTGGTATCTAGGACTATGGATTGCACTGTAGTTGTCCATTTTATATGTGTATTTTCTATCGCGTTTCGTGAAGCTTCATTTTTTGTTGAGTTATAGCCACATTTGGGAAATCGATCATGTTTGAGTTTTTTGGTCCATCAATCAACTTTGGTGACTACGATTGTGGATTGTAATGTAGTTGTGTATTCTATATGCATTGTTTTAATCGCATTTTAGGAACCTTCATTTTTTGTTGAGTTATAGCCGCATTTAGGAAAATGCTCGTGTTTGAGTTTTTCAGGGGCCATCAATCAATTTTGGTGACTAAGATTGTGGATTGTACTATAGTTGTGCATCTATACGCATATTTTAATCGACTTTTAGAAACCTTAAATTTTCATTGAGTTATAGGTGCATTTAGGAAACTACTAGTGTTGTACGTATTAGCTGTTTTTTGAGAAAATAAGTTCATATTGTAAAATATTTTTTTAAAAAGTAGAAGTAGAGAGTGTCTTAATAAGTAGACCCGGATCATCTTCTTTTTGAAAAACTAATATTTCACCAACATGCAAGAACCCCTCAAAAATAAAATCTACCATACAATTTTTTTTTGAGAAATAAAAAATATGGGTTTTATAGGTACTTGTCTACTCAAAAGACCTAGATCATCCAATTTTCTAAAAACTAAGTTGATCTTGAAAAAGATAGATTTTTTTGAAATGTAGAAGTAGTGGAGGTAACAAAAGCAAATTTTATGAATCTTTTAATGAAAAATTTGAGAAATGGGTTTTGTAGAGAATGTCGTTCTGAGTAAACCCAAATTGTCCATTTTTCGAAAAACTAATTTTTCAACAACATGCAAGAACCCCTCAAAAATAGAATCTACAAAATATTTTCTTTTTGGGAAAATCGAAATATAGATTTTATAGGTGCTCGTGTGCCCAAAAGACCCAGATTTTCTGAAAAAATAAGTTATTTTTGAAAAAAAATAAAAATTAGGTAACAATCGATTGTCCTATTTTCGAAAAACTATTATTTCACCAATATGCAAGAACCCCTCTAAGTACAACCAGATTGTCCTTTTTTCGAAAAACTATTATTTCACCAATATGCAAGAACCCCTCAAAAATAGAATCTATGAAACAATTTTTTCTAGGAAAATAAAAAATATGGGTTTTATGGGTACTTGTTTGCTCAAGGGACCCAGATCATCCAGTTTTTGAAAAAATAAGTTGTTCTTGAAAAATATAGTATTTTTTGAAAAGTAGAAGCAGTGGAGGTAACGAAGGCAAATTTTTTGAATCTTTTTATGAAAAAGCTAAGATATGGGTTTTGTAGAGATTGTCATTTTGAGTAGACCCAAATCTTTCTTTTTTCATAAAACTAAATTTTCAACAACATGCAAGAACCCCTCAAAAATAGAATCCACGTAACAATTTTTTTTGGGAAAATCGAGTTATGGTTTTTATAGGTGCTTGTGTGCTAAAAAGACCCAGATCATCCGTTTTTAAAAAAAATAAATTATTTTTGAAAAAGATAATTTTTTTTGAAAAGTAGAAGCAGTAGAGGTAACAGGGGTAAATTTTTTGAATCTTTTTATGAAAAATCTAAGAAATGGGTTTTGTGGAGAATGCTATTCTGAGTAGACCAAGATCATCCTATTTTCAAAAAACTAATTTTTCACCAACATGCAAGAACCCCTCAAAAATAGAATTCTACGAAACAATTTTTTTTGGGAGAATAAAAAATATGGGTTTATAGGTGCTTGACAGCTAAAGACAACCAGATAGTCCATTATTTTAAAAATAAGTTTTTTTTGAGAAAGATAGATTTTTTTGAAAAGTAGAAGCACTTAACAAAGACAAAAAATTTGATTCTCTTTTCGAAAAAATTGAGAAATGGGTTTTGTAGAGAAATGTTGTTCTGAGTAAGCCCAAATCATCCTTATTTTGAAAAACTAATTTTTCACCAACATGCAAGAACCCCTCAAAAATAGAATCTACAAAACATTTTTTTTTGGAAAAAAAAAAATATGGGTTTTATACATGCTAGTGTGCTGAAGAGATTCAGATCATCTATTTTATGAAAAAATAAGTTATTCTTGAAAAAGATAGATTTTTTTGAAATGTAGAAGCAACAGATGTAACATAGGAAATTTTTTTGAATCTTTTTATGACAAATCTAAGAAATGGGATTTGTAGAGAATGTCGTTTAGAGTAGACCCATATCGTCCTTTTTTCAAAAAACTAATTTTTCACCAACATGCAAGAACCCCTCAAAAATAGAATCTTCGAAACAATTGTTTTTGGGAAAATAAAAAATATGGCTTTTATAGGTGCTCGACAACTAAAAACTACCAAATTGCCCATTTTTTTAAAAATAAGTTCTTCAAAAAGGTAATTTTTGTGAAAGGCAGAAGCAATAGAGGTAATAGAGGCAAACTTTTTGAATCTTTTTATGAAAAATATGGGAAATGGGTTTTGTACAAAATGTCACTCTCAATAGACCCAGATTGTACTTTTTTCAAAAATCTAATAAACCCAGATCATATCATTTTTGAAAAAATAAGTTGTTTTGGAAAAAGATAGATTTTTTTGAAAACTAGAAGCTGGTAACAGAGGCAATTTTTTTCAATCTTTTAATGAAATAGATGAGAAATAAGTTTTGTAGAGAATGTCGTTTTGAGTAGACCCAGATCGTCCTCTTCACGAAAAAACTAATTTTTCAACAACATCGAAGAACCCCTCAAAAATAGAATCTATGAAACATTTTTTTTGGAAAATCAAAATTTGGTTTTGATAGGTGCTTGTGTTTGAGTTTTTGTAGGCCACCGATATACTTTGGTGATTACAATTGTGGATTGTATTCTTGTTGAACATTTTGTATGCATATTTTTAATCGCCTTCATGAACCTTCATTTTTTGTTGAGTTATAGCCGCATTTAGGAAAACGCTCTTATTAGAGTTTTCGTGGGCCATCGATCAACTTTGGTGACTATGATTGTGGATTACACTGTAGTTGTGCATTCTATATGCATATTTTCTATCACCTTTCATGAATTTTCATTTTTTGTTGAGTTATAGCCACACTTAGGAAACCGCTCGTGTTTGGGTTTTTGTTTTGCCATCGGTCAACTTTACTGACTACGAATGCGAATTGCACCATAGTTTTCCATTATATGCATGCTTTTTTTTGTCACCTTTCAGGAACCTTCATTTTTTATTGAGTTATAGCCGCATTTAGGAAACCATTCAAGTTTTTGTGGGCCATCGATCAACTTTGATGACTATGCTTGTGTATTACACTGTAGTTGTGCATTTTATACATGTATTTTCTATCACCTTTCACGAACAATGTTTTTTTGTTGAGTTATAGCCACATTTAGATCAACTTTAGTGTCTTTGATTATGGATTGGACAATAGTTGTGCATTTTGTACGCATATTTTTAATTGCCTTTAATGAACCTTCATTTTTTATTGAATTATAGCCACATTAAATGAAACACTCGTGTTTGAGTTTTTGTGGGCCATAGATATACTTTCGTAACTACAATTATGGATTACACTGTAAATGTGTGCATTATATATAAGTATTTTCTATTGACTTTCATGAACCTTCATTTTCCGTTGAGTTATAACTGCACTTAGGAGATCGCTCGTGTTTTAGTTTTCGCTGGCCATCCATCAACTTTGGTGACAACAAATGTAGATTGCACTATAGTTGTCCATTATGTATGTGTATTTTCTATTGGCTTTTGCGAATCTTTATTTTTTTGAGTTATAGTAGCATTTAGGAAACCTCTCGAGTTTGAGTTTTCGTTGGCCATCGATCAACTTTGGTGACTACACTTGTGGATTACATTGTATTTATGCACTCTATACATGTATTTTATATCACTTTTCGTGAACGTTCATTTCCTGTTGAGTTATAGACACATTTAGGAAGTCCCTCATGTTTGAGTTTTTGTGGGCCATAGATCAACATTGGTGACTACGATTGTGGATTGTACTGTAGTTGTGCATTTTGAACACATATTTTTAATTGCATTTTATGAATGTTCATTTTTTGTTGAGTTATAGCCACATTTAGGAAAACACTCGTGTTTGACTTGTCATGGGCCATCGCTAAAGTTTGGTGACTACGCTTGTGTATTACACTGTAGTTGTGCATTCTATACGTGTATTTTCTATCGCCTTTCGTGAACCTTCAATTTTTGTTGAGTTATAGTCACATTTAAGAAGCCCCTTATGTTTGAGGTTTTATGGGACATGAATCAACTTTGGATACTACGATTGTGGATTGTACTATAGTTATGTATTTTGTACGCATATTTTTACTTGCCTTTCATGAATCTTCATTTTTTGTTTAGTTAGAGCTACATTTATGAAAACGCTCATGTTTGAGTTGTCGTGGGTGATCGATCAACTTTGGTAACCACGATTGTCGATTACATTGTAGTTGTGCATTATATACACATATTTTCTATCACCTTTCGCGAACGTTCATTTTTCATTGAGTTATAGCTGCACTTAGGAAATCACTCATGTTTGAGTTTTCGTAGGGTGTCAATCAACTTTGGTGACTATGATTGTGGATTGCACTATAGTTGTCCATTTTGTACTTGCACATTCTATCGCTTATCGTGAACCTTCATTTTTTGTTGAGTTATAGCCGCATTTAGGAAACTGTCGTATTTGAGTTTTTGTGGGCCATTGCTCGACTTTTGTGACTATGATTGTCAATTACACTGTAGTTGTTGATTCTATACATGTATTTTTTGCTAGCTTTCCCAAACCCTCATTATTTTTTGAGTTATAGCCATACTTAGGAAACCACTAGTGTTTGAGTTTTCGTGGGTCATCGATATACTTAGGTTACTACAATTGTAGATTGCACTATGGTAGATCATTTTATACATGTATTTTCTATCTCCTTTCACTAAGTTTGATTTTTTCATTCAATTATAGCTGCATTGAGGAAACCGCTCGTGTTGTAAAGAAACATAGATCATTCATTTTTTGAGAAAATAACCCCTAAAAAATAGACTCTACCGAACAATTTTTTTGGGGGAAATCGAAAATATAGGTTTTATAGCTACTAGTGTGCTCAAGAGACCCAAATCGTCCAGTTTTTGAAAAAATAAGTTGTTCTTCAAAAAGATAGATTTTTTTTAAAAGTAGTAGTGGAAGTAACAAAGGTAAAAAAATTCAATCTTTTAATGAAATATCTGAGAAATCGGTTTTGTAGAGAATGTCATTCTGAATAGACTCAGATCGTGCTCCTTTTCGAAAAACTAATTTTTGAACAACATGCAAGAACCCTTAAAAAATAGAATCTACGAAACAATTTTTTTTGGGAAAATTGAAATATAGTTTTTATAGGGGCTCGTGTGCTAAAGCGACCCACATTGTCTGTTTTTTGAAAAAATAACAGGTTTTGTAGAGAATGTCATTCTGAGAAGACCCAGATTGTCCTTTTTTTGAAAAACCATTTTTTCACCAACATGCAACAACCCCTCAAAAATTGAATTCTATGAAACCATTTTTTTTGGGAAAAATTAAAAGTATGGGTTTTGTAGGTGCTCAACAGCTAAAGACACCTAGATCATCCATTTTTTCAAAAAATAAGTTGTTATTGAAAAAGATTAAAAAAATTAGAAGTACAAGCTGTAGAGGTAACAAAGGCAAATTTTTTAAATTTTAAAAAAAATTTATGAAAAATATGAGAAATGGGTTTTGTAGAGAATGTCATTCTGAATAAACCTAGATTGTCTTTTTTTCAAAAAACTAATTTTTCACTAAGATGCAAGAACCCCTCAAAAATAGAATATATGAATCAAATTTTTTTTTCGAAAAATAAAAAATATGGGTTTTATAGGTGCTAGTGTGTTGAAGAGATTCAAATCGTCTATTTTTTGAAAAAATAAGTTGTTATTGAAAAAGATAGATTATTTTGAAAAGTAGAAGCAGTAAAGGTAAAAGGTGAAATTTTTTGAATCTTTTTATCGAATATTTGAGAAATGGGTTTTGTAGAGAATGTCGTTCTGAATAGACCTAGATAGTCCTTATTTCAAAAAATCAATTTTTGACCAACATGCAACAACCCCTCAAAAATAGAATCTACAAAACGATTTTTTTTTGAAAATCTATTATATGGATTTTATAGATATTCATGTGCTAAAGACACCCAGATCGTCTGTTTTTGGAAAAAATAACTTTTTTTTGAAAAAGATAGATTTTTTTGAAAAGTAGAAGTAGTAGAGCTAAAAGAGCCAAAAATTTTGAATCTTTTTATGAAAAATATGAGAAATGGGTTTTGTGGAGAATGTCGTTTTGAAGACACCCAGATCATACATTTTTCAAAAAATTATTTTTTCACCAACATGCAAGAACCTCTCAAAAATAGAATCTACGAAACTACTTTTTATGGAAAATCAAAAATATGGGTTTTATAGGTACTCGTCTGTTGAAGAGACCCAGATCGTCCATTGTTTGAAAAAATAAGTTGTTCTTGAAAAATATAACAACGGAAAAAAAATTGAATCTTTTTATGAAAAATCTAAGAAATGAGTTTGGTAGAGAATGTCGTTTTAGTAGACCTAGCTCGTCCTTTTTCTGAAAAACCAAATTTTCACCAACAGGCAAGAACCTCTCAAAAATAGAATGCACAAATACAGTGTAATCTACAAGCATTGTCACCAAAGATGATCGATGGCCAACGAAAACTCAAACATAACCGTTTTCTTAAATGTGGCTATAACTCAACAACAAATGAAGGTTCATGAAAGACAATTAAAAATAAGCATACAAAATGCACAATTACAGTACAATCCACAAACGTAGTCACCAAAGTTGATCGACTACCCACAAAAGCTGAAACATGAGTGGTTTCCTAAATGCAACTATAACTCAACAAAATATGAACGTTGATGAAAGGCGATAGAAACTACGTGTATAGAATGCACAACTGCAGTGTAATCCACAAGCGTAGTCACCAAATTTGATCGATGGCCCACTAAAACTCAAACACGAGCAGATTCCTAAATGCGACATTTAGGAAACCGCACATGTTTCAGTTTTTTTGGTCCATCAATCAACTTTGGTCACTACGATTGTTGATTGTACTATAGTTGTGCATTTTGTACAAATATTTTTTATCACCTTTCACAAACCTTCATTTTTTGTCGAGTTATAGCCGCATTTAGGAAAACGCTAATGTATTCATGGGCCATCGATAAACATTGGTGAATACGCCTTTGGATTACACTGTAGTTGTGCATTCTATACATATACTTTCTATCACCTTTCAGTTAAATTCATTTTTTGTTGAGTTATAGCCGCATGTAGGAAACTACTCATGTTTGAGTTTTTTTGGGCCACATTCTTCAACTTTGGTGACTACGATTGTGGATTGTACTGTAGTTGTGCATTTTGTACCCATATTTTTAATCGGCTTTCACGAACCTTCATTTTTTGTTGAGTTATAGCTGCATGTAGGAAAATGCTCGTGTTTGACTTTTTGTGGGCCATCGATCAACTTTGGTCACTACGTTGTGAATTACATTGTAGTTGTGCATTCTACTCGATTATTTTCTATCGCCTTTCACAAAACTTCATTGTTCGTTGAATTATAGTTGCACTTAGGAAACAACTCATTTTTGAGTTTTCATGGGCCATCGATCAAGTATGGTGACTACAATTGTGGATGGCACTATAGTTGTCTATTCTCTATTTGTATTTTTTCACCTTTCGTGAGCCTTCATTTTTTCTTGAGTTATAGCCACATTTAAGAAACTACTTATCTTTGTGTTTTTGTTGACTACGGTTGTGGATTGTACTATAGTTGTGCATTGTGTACTAATATTTTTAATCACCTTTAACAAACCTTCATTTCATTTTTTGTTAAGTTATAGTTGCACTTAGGAAAATTCTCGTGTTTGAGTATTCGTGGGCCATCGATCAACTTTGGTGACTACACCTGTGGATTACACTGTAGTTGTGTATTCTATATGTGTAGTTTCTATCGCCTTTCACGAAAGTTCATTTTTTGTTGAGTTATAGCGACATGTAGGAAAAATTCTCGTGTTTGTCTTTTCGTGGGCCATTGAACAACTTTGGTCACTAATATTGTGAATTACACTATAGTTGCGCATTCTATACACGTATTTTCTATAGCCTTTCACAAAACTTCATTTTTTGTTGAGTTATAGCTGCATTTAGGAAACTGCTCATGTTTTTGTTTTCATGGGCCATCGATTAACTTTGGTGACTAAGATTGTGGATTGCACACTAGTTGTCCTTTTTTCCAAAATCTATTTTTTCACCAACATGCAAGAACCCCTCAAAAATAGAATCTAAGAAACAATTTTTTTTGGGAAAATTGAAATATGGTTTTTATAGGTGCTGCTCATGTACTAAAGAGACCCAGATTGTCTTTTTTTTGAAAAAATAAATTTTTTTTGAAAAAGATATATATTTTTTTGAAAAGTAGAAGCAGTAGAGGTAACAGATGCAAATTTTTTGAATCTTTTTATGAAAAACATAGGAAATGGGATTTGTAGAGAATGTCGTTCTAAGTAGACCCAGATCATCCGTTTGTTAAAAAACTAATATTTCACCAACATGCAAAAACCCCTCAAAAATAGAATCTACGAAACAGTTTTTTTTTCAAAAATTGAAAATATGGGTTTTATAGGTACTTGTCTACTGAAGAGACCCAAATTGTCCAATTTTTGAAAAAATAAGTTGTTCTTGAAAAAGATAGATTCTTTTGAAAAGTAGAAGCAGTGGAGGTAACAGAGGCAAATTTTTTGAATCTTTTTATGAAAAATGGGATAAATGGGTTTTGTAGAGAATGTAATTCTAAATAGGCCCAAATCGTCCTTTTGTCGAAAAACTAATATTTCACCAACATGCAAGAACCCCTCAAAAATATAATCTACAGAACAATTTTTTTGGGGAAAATCAAAAATATGGGTTTTGTAGGTACTTGTGTGCTGAAAAGACAAAAAATGTCTAGTTTTCGAAAAAATAAGTTGTTCCTGAGAAAGATTTTTTTTGAAAAGTAGAAGCAGTAACAGAGGCAAATCTTTTATTCTTTTTTTGAAAAATCTAAGAAATGGGTTTTGTAGAGAATGTCTTTCTGGAAAGACCTAAATCGTCCTTTTTTCAAAAAACTAATTTTTCGACAACATGCAAGAGCCCGTCAAAAAATAGAATCTACGAAGTAAATTTTTTTTGGAAAATTAAAATATGGGTTTTATAGGTGCTCAATAGCTAAAGACACCCAGATCGTCTGTTTTTTTTAAAATAAGTTGTTGAAAAATATTTTTTTTAAAGTAGAAGCAGTAGAGGTAACAGAGGCAAAATTTTTGAATCTTTTTATGAAAAATATGAGAAATGGGTTTTGTAGAGAATGGGATTCTGAATAGACCCAGATCATAGTATTTTTTGAAAAACTAAAATTTCACCAACATTCAATAACCCCTCAAAATTAGAATCTACGAAACAATTTTTTTGGGAAAATCGAAAATATGGGTTCTATAGGTGTTCATGTGCTAAAAAGACCTAGATTGTCTGTCTTTTGAAACAATAATATGTTTTTGAAAAACAGATTTTTTTGACATGTAGAAACACTAGACACAACAGAGGCAAGTTTTTTGAATCTTTTTATGAAAAATCTGAGAAACTGTTTTTGTAGAGAATGTCATTCGTAGTAGACCTAGCTCGTCCTTTTTTGAAAAACTAATTTTTCACCAACATGCAAGAACCTCTCAAAAATATAATGCACAAATACAGTGTAATCCATAAGCATCGTCACCAAAGATGATCGATGGCCAACAAAAACTCAAACATTATTATTTTCCTAAATGTGGCTATAACTCAACAAAAAATGAAGGTTCATTAAAGGCGATTAAAAATATGTGTACAGAATGCACAACTATAGTATAATCGACAAACATAGTAACCAAAGTTGATCGATGGCCCACAAAAACTCCAACATGAGCAGTTTCATAAATGAGGCTATAACTCAACAAAAAATGAACGTTCGTGAAAGGCGATATAAATTACGTGTATAGAATGCACAACTACATTGTAATCTACAAGTGTAGTTATCAAAGTTGATCGATGATCCACTAAAACTCAAACACGAGTAGTTTCCTAAATTCGACATTTAGGAAACAGCACATGTTTGAGTTTTTTTTGGGCCATCGATCCTCTTTGGTGACTACGATTGTTGATTGTACTGTAGTTGTGCATACTGTACAAGTATTTTTAATATCCTTTCGTGAACCTTATTTCTTGTTGAGTTATAGCCGCATTTAAGAAAATGCTCATGTTTGAGTATTCTTGGACCATCGATAAACATTGGTGACTACGCCTTTGGATTACATTGTAGTTGTGCATTCTATACTTGTACTTTCTATCGCCTTTCACGTAATTTCATTTTTTGTTGAGTTGTAGCCGCATTTATGAAACTGCTCATGTTTGAGTTTTTGTGGGCCCCATCATTCAACTTTGGTGACTATGATTGTGGATTGTACTGTAGTTGTGCACGTAGGAAAATGCTCGTGTTTGACTTTTCATGGGCAATTGATCAACTTTGGTCACTACAATTGTGAATTACACCGTAGTTGTGCATTCTATACAAGTATTTTTTCTCGCCTTTTGCAAAACTTCATTGTGCTTTCAGTTATAGTTGCAGTTAGGGAACCCCTCATGTTTGAGTTTTCGTGGGCCATCGATCAAGTTTGGTGACTACAATTGTGGATGGGACTGTAGTTGTCCATTCTCTACGTGAATTTTTTCACCTTTTGCGAGCCCTCATTTTTTCCTGAGTTATAGCCGTATTTACGAAATTGCTTATCTTTGTGTTTTTGTTGAGTTATAGTCGCATTTAGGAAACCACTCATGTTTATGTTTTTATGGGCCATAAATCTACTTTGGTGACTATGATTGTGGATTGTATTGTAGTTGTGTATTTTGTATGAATATTTTTAATCGCCTTTCACAAACTTTCATTTCATTATTTGTTGAGTTATAGTCGCATTTAGGAAAACGCTCATGTTTGAGTATTTGTGGGCCATCGATCAACTTTGGTCACTACACCTGTCGATTACACTATAGTTGTGCATTCCACACACATAGTTTCTATCGCCTTTTACGAACATTCATTTTTTGTTGAGTTATAGCCGTATGTAGGAAAATGCTCATGTTTGACTTCTCGTGGGCCATTGATCAACTTTGGTCACTAGGATTGTGAATTACACTGTAGTTGTGCATTTTATAGACGTATTTTCTATAGCCTTTCGTGAAACTTCATTTTCATTTAGTTATAGCTGCATTTAGAAAACCACTTATGTTTGAGTTTTTGCGGGCCATCCATCAAGTTTGGTAACTATGATTGTGGATGGGACTGTAGTTGTCCATTCTCTACATGTATTTTCTCGCCTTTTGTGAGCCTTCATATATTTTTGAGTTATAGCCACATTTAAAAAACTGCTCAAGTTTGAGTTTTTGTGGGCCATCGAGGAACTTTGGCGACTACGTATATGGACTATACTATAGTTGTGCATTCTATACATGTATTTTCTATTAGCTTTTGTGAACCTTCATTTTTTAGTGAGTTATAGCCATATTTAAGAAAACGGTCATGTTTGAGTTTTCGTGGGCCATCGATCAACATTGGTGACTATGATTGTGGATTACATTGTAGTTGTGTATTCTATATGCGTATTTTCTATCGCCTTTCAGAAACCTTCATTTTTCATTGAGTTATAGCCGCACTTAGGAAACCACTTGTGTTTGAGTTTTCGTGGGCCATCAATCAGGTTTTGGTTACTACATTTTGGATTGGACTGTAGTTATCCATTCTCTACATGTATTTTCTATTGCCTTTTACGAACCTTTCCTTTTTCATTGAGTTATAGCCGCACTTAGGAAACTGCTTGAGTTTTTGTTTTCGTGGGCCATCGATCAGCTTTGGTGACTACAATTGTGGATTGCACTGTACTTCTCCATTCTATACATGTATTTTCTATCACCTTTCGTGAACCTTCATTTTTCATTGAGTTATAGCTGCCCTTAGGAAACTACTCATGTTTGAGTTTTCGTGGGCCATCGATCAACTTTGATGACTACGAATGTGGATTGCACTACAGTTGTCCATTCTGTATGCGTATTTTCTATCGCCTTTCGCGAACCTTCATTTTTTGTTGAGTTATAGCAGCATTTCAGAAACCACTAGAGTTTGAATTTTCGTGGGCCATTGACTAACTTTGATGTGTACAATTGTGGATTGTACTGTACTTTTGCATTTTGTATGCATATTTTTAACCACTTTTCACAAACCTTCATTTTTTGTTGAGTTATAGCTGTATTTAGTAAACCGCTCGTATTGGAGTTTTCGTGGGCAATCAATCAACTTTGGTGACTATGATTGTAGATTGCATTGTAGCTGTCCATTTTGTACACGTATTTTCTATTGCCTTTAATGAACCTTCATTTTTCGTTGAGATATATAGCTGCATTTGGGAAACCACTCGTGTTTAAATTTTATTGGGTCATCAATCAACTTTGGTGACTACTATTGTGTATTGCATTGTAGTTGTGCATTATGAATGCTAAGTTTCAATCAACTTTCGCAAGCCTTCATTTTTTGTTGAGTTATATCCGCATTTAGGGAACCACTCGTGTTTGAGTTTTCATGGGTCATTGATCAACTTTGGTGACTACACTTATGGATTACGCTATAGTTGTGGATTCTATATGCGTATTTTCTATTGCCTTTCATGAACCTTCATTTTTCGTTGAGTTATAGCCACACTTAGGAAACCGCTCATGTTTGAGTTTTCATGGGCCATTAATCAACTTTTGTGACTATGATTGTGAATTGCACTGTTGTTGTCCATTTTGTACATGTATTTTCTATCGGCTTTCACAAACCTTCTTTTTTTGTTGAGTGAAAAATTAGTTTTTCGAAAAAGGACGATTTGGGTCTACTTAGAAAGATTTTATTTTTGAGGGGTTCTTGCATGTTGTTGAAAAAGTAGCTTTTCAAAAAAAGGACGATCTGGATTTACTAAAAATGACATTCTCTAGAAAACCCATTTCTCGGATTTACTGCTTCTACTTTTTCAAGAACAACTTATTTTTTCAAAAAATGGGCGATCTAAATCTTTTTAGTGAACGAGCACCTATAAAACCCATATTTTTTATTTTCCCAACAAAAATTGTTTCCTAGATTCTATTTTAGAGGGGTTCTTGCATGTTGGGGAAAAAATAGTTTTTAAAAAAGAGGACGATCTGGGTCTACTCAGATCGACATTCTCTATGAAACCCATTTTAAAGATTTTTCATAAAAAGATTGAAAAAATTTGCGACTGTTACCTCTACTGCTTTTAGTTTTCAATAAAATATGTCAAAGCTGTCAGATGTAATAAAAGATACATTGGTAGGGGAGTGTTCCGCCTCAGAGGGAAGTGTCTGCATGAGCAAATGTTGATGAAGTGGAAGCGAGAATGTCAGCTTGAGTAACACAAACATTGGTGAGAATCCAATGGCCCAAAAACCTTTGGATTCCTTTGCAAGGTCCATCCATGGAGGGTGAGTCAGGGCCTAAGATCAGGCCGAAAGGCGTAGTTGATGGACAACAGGTTAATATTCCTGTACTAGCCTTTGTTGGTCCTGAGGGACGGAGTAGGCTAAGTTAGCCCCTAATATGGTTCTGAGGTTCAAGGTCAGAAGGTGATTATGAAAAAGTGGGGTCACAACAGGGTAGAGAAAATACCTCGAGCCAATGTCTGAGGAATTCCAGCGTGTTTCCACACTGGGTGACCCACGTCATACTTGCAATAAAAGCTCGAACAACCTTCAACAAATGGTTATCTGTACCTAAAACTGACACAGGTAGGTAGGTAGAGAATAGCTAGTGGTGCAAGATAACTCTCTCTAAGGAACTTGACAAAATAGTTGTACTATGTTTTTCAAGAACAACTTATTTTTTCAAAAAAGAGACAATCTGAATCATTTTCATAAAAAGATTCAAAACCCATTTCTCATATTTTTCATAAAAAGATTCAAAATTTTTTGCGTCTGTTACCTCTACTACTTTTTAAAATAATCTATCTTTTTCAAGAACTAATTTTAAATAAATTGGACGATCTGGGTGTCTTTAGCTATCGAGCGTCTATAAAACCCATATTTTCAATTTTTTCAAAAAAAATCATTTCGTAGATTCTATATTTGTGGGGTTCTTGCATGTTGGTGAAAATTTCGTTTTTTGAGAAAAGGATGATCTGGGTCTATTCAGAACGACATTCTCTACAAAACCCATTTCTCGAATTTTTCATACAAATATTCAAAAAAATTGACTCTGTTACCTCTACTGCTTCTACTTTTCAAAAAAAATTGTATCACATATTCTATTTTTTAGGGGTTCTTGCATGTTGGCGAAAAAATAGTTTTTTTTGTATTCAATAAAAATTAACATGAATGAACAGCATCAGTGGCTGTTAGTGTGTTGGTTTACATAAGCGGGCACTAATTAAGCCCAATTTATAGCTACTATCTTTCTACCTTGGGCACATTTTTGTAGTCCTGGACTATTACAAAAGTAGAAAAACTAAATTATACAAAAGTGCTATTATCTTTCTTTTCCTTTTTGATGCCACTTCTCTCAGGATTCTATTTTTGAGGGGTTCTTGTATGTTGTTGAAAAATTAGTTTTTCGAAAAAAGGATGATATGGGTCTATTAAAAACGACATTCTCTACAAAACCCATTTATTCCATTTTTCATAAAAAGATTCAAAAAGTTTGCCTCTATTACCTCTATTGCTTCTACTTTTCAAAAAAATATATCTTTTTCAAGAACAACTTATGTTTTCAAAAAATAGACGATCTGAATCTCTTCAGCACACCAGCACCTATTAAACCCATATTTTCTATTTTCCCAAAAAAAATTGGTTTGTAGATTCTATTTTTTAGGGGTTCTTCCATGTTGGTGAAAAATTAATTTTTCGAAAAGAGGACGATCTGGGTCTATTTAGAAGAACATTCTCTACAAAACCCATTTCTCATATTTTTCATAAAAAGATTCAAAAGATTTGTCTATGAACCCTCTACTGCTTCTACTTTTCAAAAAAATTATCTTTTTCAAGAACAACTTATCCTAAAAATAAATGGACGATTTAGGTGTCTTTAATTGTCGAGCACCTATAAAACCCATTTTTCAATTTTCCCAAAAGAATTGTTTCGTAGATTCTATTTTTGAGGGGTTTTTCCATGTTGGTGAAAATTTACTTTTTCCAAAAGAGGACGATCCGGTTCAACTCAAAACGACCTTCTCTACAAAACCCATATCTTAGATTTTTCATAAAAAGGTTCACAAAATTTACCTCTACTACTGCTTTTCAAAAAAATCTATCTTTTTCAAGAATAACTTATTTTTTCAAAAAACGAACGATCTAGGTCTTTTTAGCAAACGAGGACCTATAAAAACAATATTTCGATTTTCCAAAAAAAATTGTTTCATAGATTCTATTTTTGAGGGGTTCTTGCATGTTGAAAAATTAGTTTTTCGCAAAAAGGACGATCTGGGTCTACTCAAAACGACAATCTCTATAAAACACATTTGTCAGCTTTTTCATAAAAAGATTAATTTTTTTTGCCTTTGTTACCTCCACTGCTTCTACTTTTCAAAATAATCTATCTTTTTGAAGTACTTATTTTTTTGAAAAACCGGACGATCTGGGTCTCTTGAGTACACGACTACCTATAAAACCCATATTTTTTATTTTGCCCGAAAAAATTGTTTTGTACATTCTATTTTTTAGGGGTTCTTGCATGATCGTGAAATATTAGTTTTTCAAAAAAAGGATGATCTGGGTGTACTCAGAATTCGATTCTACATAGAACCCATTTATCCCATTTTTCATTAAAAGATTCAAAAAATTTGTCTCTGTTACCTCCTACTTTTAAAAAATATATATATTTTTCAAGAAACAGAAGATTTGGGTCTCTTTAGGACGATATGGGTCTTCTTAGAACAATATTCTCTACAAAACCCATTTCTTAGATTTTCATAAAAAGATTCAAAAAAATTATACATTACCTCTATTGCTTGTACTTTTCAAAAAATCTATCTTTTTTAAGATCAACTTATTTTTTCAAAAAATAGACGATCTAAATCTCTTCAACACACCAACACCTATAAAGTCCATATTTTTATTTTCCCACAAAAAATTGTTTCATAGATTCTATTTTTGAGTGTTTCTTGCATGTTGGTGAAATATTAGTTTTGAAGAGGGGCAGTCCTATGGCACTCATACTTGACATTCTCTACAAAACCCATTTCTTAAGGTTTTTTCATAAAACATTCAAAAATTTACCCTCTGTTACATCCACAGCTTCTTCTTTTAGAAGAAATCTATGCTTTACAAGAATAATTTATTTTTCAAAAATGGACATCTGGATCCGTTTAACAAGGAAACACCTAGAAAAACAATAGTTCAATTTTCAAAAAAAATGCTTTTATTATATTCTATTTTTTGAGGGGTTCTTGCATGTTGATTAAAAAATAGTTTTCAAAAGAGAGGGACAATCTAGGTTTACTCATATGACATTTATCCACAAAACCCATTTCTCCTTAACTTCTACTTTTAAAAAAAATGTATCTTTTTCAAGAACAACTTATTTTTTTAACTTGACGATCTGGGTCTGTTGAGCACACGATTACCTATAAAACCCATATTTTCATTTTTCCCAAAAAAAAAAAAATTCAAAAAGGGGACAATCTGGGTCTACTCATAATGACATTCTCCACAAAACCCATTTCTTGTAACTTCTACTTTTCAAAAAATGTATCTTTTCCAAGAACAACTTATTTTTTAAAAACCGGACAATCTGGGTTTGTTGAGTACAAAAGTACCTATAAAACCCATATTTTCATTTTTCCCAAAAAATTGTTTAGTAGATTCTATTTTGGGGTGTTCTTGCATGTTAGTGAAATATTAGTTTTGAAAAAAAACGATTTAGGTCTACTAAGAATGACATTCTCTACAAAACCGGTTTATCCCATTTTTCATAAAATGATTCAAAAAATTTTCCTTTGTTACCTCTACTGCTTCTACTTTTCAAAAAAACTTATTCTCTCAAAAAACGGATGATCCATGTCTCTTTAGAAAATGAGCGGTTTCTGAAAGGTGATAGAAAATACACGTAAAGAATTCCCAACTACAGTGTAATCCACCAGCGTCGTCACCAAAGTTTATTGATGGCCACAACTACTTTAGTTGTGCATTTTATACGTGTACTATCTATCACGTTTCTTGAACCTTCATTTTCCATTGAGTTATAGGCACACATAGGATATTGCTCTTATTTGAGTTTTTGTGGGCCATCAATCAACTTTGGTGACTATGCTTATGTATTACACTATAGTTGTGCTTTCTATATACTTATTTTCTATTTCATTTCATGATCCTTCATTTTCTTGTTGAGTTATAGCTGTATTTAGAAAGCCGCTCATGTTTGAAATTTCTTTGACCATTGATCAACTTGCGTGACTACGATTGTGGATTGTATTTTAGTTGTCTATTTTGTACGTATATTTTTAATTTCCTTTCATGAACATTCATTTTTTGTTTAATCATAGCCCCGTTTAGAGAAATGCTTGTGTTTGAGTTTTTGTGGGCCATAGATCAACTTTGGTGACTACGCTTTTTGATTACACTGTAGTTGTGCATTCTATGCACATTTTCTATGGCCTTTAGCGAACCTTCATTTTTGTTGAGTGATAGCCGCATTTAGGAAACCGATAATGTTTGAGTTTTTGTCGGCCATCAATGAACTTTGGTTACTACGATTGTGGATTTTACTATAGTTGTGCATTATGTATGCATATTTTTAATCGCCTTTCACGAACCTTCATTTTTTTTAATTATAAGCGCACTTAGGAAACTGCTCATGTTTTTGTAGGCCATCGAACAACTTTGGTGACTACGATTGTGGATTGTACTGGTGTTGTCCAATCTGTAAGCATATTTTCTATCATCTTTCTTGAACCTTCATTTTTTGTTGAGTTATAGCGGCATTTAGGAAACTGATCATGTTTGAGTTTATGTGGGACATCGATCAACTTTAGTGACTACGATTGTGGATTGTACTATATTTTTAATCGCATTTCATGAACCTTCATTTTCTATTGAGTTATAGTCACATTTAGGAAAGGGCTTGTGTTTGAGTTTTCTTGGGCCATCGATCAACTTTGGTGACTACGATTGTGGATTGCTTTGTAGTTGTGCATAATGAAAGCTAATTTTGTATCACCTGTCGCAAACATTCATTTCTTTTACTTATAGCCGCATATTGGAAAGCACTCATGTTTGAGTTTTTGTGGGCCATCGATAGATTTTGGAGACTACGCTTGTGGATTACCCTGTAGTTGTGCATTCCATACGTATATTTTCTATTTCCTTTTGTGAACCTTCTATTTTTTTAGTTATAGCCGCATTGAGGAAACCAATCATGTTTGAGTTTGTTTTGGCCATCGATCAACTTTGGTGACTACGATTTGTGATTGTACTATAATTCTACATTTTGTATGCATATTTTTAATTGCATTTCACAAACCTTCATTTCTTGTTGAGTTATAGCCGCATTTAGGAAACCACTCGTGTTTGAGTTTTCGTGGGCCATCCATCAACTTTGGGGACTACAATTGTGTATTGCACTATAGTTGTGCATTATGAACGCTAATTTTCTATTTCCTTTCGTGAACCTTCTTTTTTTGTTGAGTTATAGCCGCATTTAGGAAACCGCTCGTGTTTGAGTTTTTGTTGGCCATCGATTAGCTTTGTTGACTATTCATGTGTATTACACTGTAGTTGTGCATTCTATTCGTGTATTTTCTATCGCCTTTGACCAATCTTACCTTTTTGTTGAGTTATAGTTGCATTAAGAAAGCCACTCATGTTTGTGTTTTTGTCGGCCATAATCATCTTTTCTGATTGCACTGTAGTTGTGCATTATGAACACTAATTTTCTATTGCCTCTCGAAATTTTTTCACTTTTTGTAGAGTTATTCCTGCATTTAGGAAACCGCTCGTGTTTGAGTATTTGTCGGCCATTGATCAACTTTGGTGATTATGCTTGTGGATTACATTGTAGTTGTGCATACTATACACGTATTTTTTATTCCCTTTCGTGAACCTTCATTTTTTCTTGAGTTATAGCCACATTTAGCAATCGCCTTTCACGAACCTTCATTTTTTACTAAGTTATAGCCGCATTTAGGAAAACGCTCGTGTTTTAGTTTTCATGGGCCATCAATCAAGTTTTGTGACTACGATTGTGGATTGCACTGTAGTTTTTCATTCTATACGTGTATTTTCTATCACCTTTCATGAACCTTCAAATTTTCTTGAGCTATAGCTGCATTTAGGAAACCACTCGAGTTTTAGTTTTTGTGGGCCATTAACCAACTTTGGTGACTACGTTTGTGGATTACACTATAATTGTGCATTCAATAATCATATTTTCTATCCCTTTTGGCGAACCTTCATTTTTTTTTGAGTTATAGCTGGTCAACAAAAATGAAGGTTCGTGAAAGGCGATCGAAAATACGTGTACAAAATTCACAACTACAGTGTAATCCACAAGCGTAGTCAGTAAAGTTTATTTATGACCCAAAAAAACTCTAACATGATCAATTTATTGGCCATCGATCAACTTTGGTTACTAAGATTGTGGATTGCACTGTAGTTGCACATTCAATACACATATTAATCACCTTTCATGAAGCTTCTTTTTTCTTTGAGATATCACCACATTTTAGGAAAATGCTTTCGTGTTGAGGTTTTTCGTGGGGGCATCAATCCAACTTTGGTGACAATGATTGTCGATTACACTATAGTTGTGCATTATTTCTATATTGCTTTAAGTGAACCTTCATTTTTTGTTGAGTTATAGCTAAGCAGGAAACCTTCGTGTTTGAGTTTTAAGTTGGGCATCGATAAGCTTTGGTGACTACAATTGTGGATTAGACTATAGTTGTACATTCTATATGTGTATTTTCTATCGCCTTTTGCGAACCTTCATTTTTTGTTGAGTTATAGCCGTATTTAGGAAACTACTAGAGTTTCAGTTTTCGTGGGCCATTGACCAACCTTGGTGAATACACTTGTGGATTACACTGTATTTTTGCATTCTATACGAGAATTTTCTATTGTCTTTCATGAAAGTTC